>OX463867.1:14541974-14717266 GCA_949825065.1 Odontocerum albicorne
CCTTCTCAATTTACGCAGGACTCTCAAGGGAATAAATAAAACAAACACGTACGTGGGCAGTCAATGCGTACGATTTAAAAAAAAAAAACACTAATTGTCACTCATTTGATTTTGACATTTTAGCGCATGTCCTAGTAGGACGTGCTGATGATGATGTTGTTGACATCGCTGTATTCGCTTTAGTCGAATTCTGTGTTCCTTTTCGTTCGGGGTCATCAATTTAGCGGGATGTTTGTAGTGGGACACGCTGATGATTTTGATTTGTTTTGTATTTAAAATAAAATACGTCGATTCAGGAATGCGAAAAAGTGAGAGTGAATAATCGATAAATAGTAAACAGCGATGAATGGTCAAGTGAATAATAATAAGTGATCTTTATTTGTCGATAAGTAGGTATATATACAATATCACAACGGGGCGCGTGAATGCGTCCGCAGTATATCTTGATCTCACTCCTGTGCGTGACGAGGTGGTCGCAGACGTTGCCAATGATATAGTGGGTAGAATATTTATTGCCGAAACGGTGAGACAACGCGATGCGTTCTCTTTCTACCGTGGAATGCGACGTAAATATTATTTGCGTGTAAACAATATTGACGTTCTAGTATGTGATCTTTGTACATATTCAAAGGTTGATTCATCGGTCGTTGACCGTGCATGTTGACAATATTTAGGGACGTCGGTATTCCCTACAACATTATCACTTTCGAAATATCAGTAGAATTTATTATGACACATAGAAAATAGTGAAAAATTGGAAGTACGCATTATAGGATTTTTACCGTAGTTGAAAAAAAGATTACAAAGCAGTCATCAAACCTGTACTCCGCGCCCCACCCCTTGACGAAGGACATTCGGATGGTGCACATCCTGGTGAGCTGGTACACGGCTTCGAAGCCCTGTGAAACTGACTGGGAGAGCAGCACCGCAAACTCCTGGTTGTTGAAGATCTTCAGGTTACACCCTAGAAGAGTACAAGACGTAATTCTTATTACGTATCAATCAATCGAGGTTAATTAATGGGTGACATAATTTCTGTATGCTGTTTACACACTACCAGTGTTAGCGGAGAATGAGGACGAATTAAAGAGATCTTTCCCTTTACATCTCCCAATTGACTCATCAATACTTTGATGAGTCAATGGTTTGGGAGATGTAAAGGGAAAGATCTGATAATAAATGTTACGAAATACGAAATGTTCATGACAGAAAAGCACGAAAGGAAAAGTAAATGTGATATATTATACTAAAGAAAATGTAGCACGGTCCCTGTGACGTTTCACAAATTTGCTCCAATACAACATTGTAACGACGTTCAGTAATTTTAATTATTTTATCAACTTTAATATAAGCCTCGATTCTAATAAATAGCAAGTTATTTAGGTAAATACATTATATAAAACTAACAATAATGACAAATTAATGCATCTTGTTATAAATTAGCAAAAATATGTCAGTTTGTTAAAATCAAATAATATTTGGCGACGTTCGTCAAAAGTCACTACGTTAGTCTGCATTGGCTAGGAATGGGGTATACGATAATTGGATTTTCAATTTTTTTCTACATAAAATTAAATGTTCGTAATTAGTATTAATCCATAGTGGATCTTGGCCTATTTAAAGATAGATACAAATCATACAATACATTAGAAAGTCAGTATAATGAAAATTAGGAATTAAAACGTCAGTTTAGAGAAAAACAATTTTTCGTTTTATAAAAAAACGATTCGATTTGTAAAATATAAACGATTTTACCCCATCCCTTTGAGACATGACATTTCAAACGTCACAGGGACCATGCTACATTTTCTTGAATATAGTGAACAATTCAAGATAGGAGTTAGTCGAGGGATTTTGCTATTTGTGTAGTATTTTCTGAGATTTACTCCTAGAAATCAGCAGCATACTCCATAATCAATGTATTCACATCAAAAGACGTACATCGTTCCTTAAGATAATTAAATATTTTGAACGCTTTGAGATTTCCTTTACCACATGTCTTCAACGTTTTTTAAATAATCTTCATTGACAAATAAAGAGGTGTTGCCACAAGACATTTCTATTCATAGAACAACCCAAATCAGAGGAAATATACGAAGGTTAAAAAAAGGGCTGTTTGTTTTTCATTGAGCCCATCTTTTTTCCTCACATTGGCAATACTGTCCATGATGTACATTTCAATTTTCAGCCATATTGGATGGGCAGAGAGGCAAGTATTTATTTATAAAGCATTTTGGCATGTTTGCAATTTTTTCATTATATAAATGACTGCGTAAAGAATTTATTTATATTTTTTTGACGTTTCATGCCGTTTGCGTGAGGTAATTCGAAGAAAAACTATCAGAATTCTGGGCAAACTCCTGGATTTCGCACCATGATAATGCATCGGCTAACACTTCACAAAACCAACACATGTCATGATGCCATAGCTATTATATTCTTTACATATGGCCCCCTGCTACGTTTTACCTGTTCTTGAAGATACAGAGGACATTAAAAGAACGTTTTGCGACCACAGAGGAGATAAAGGCAAAACCTGGTTGGGTGAGCAGTTTAAGGGGGTGGTCTAATCTAGAAATTTGGAAAGCAGTTTTATTGTTTTAGAATATTCTTAAAGTTTAGATTTTTTTAAATACTATACTAGGTTAGTCAAAAAGTTTTGAAAGCGACATCTATGGAGCAGTAGAAAACCAAAATTTCTACGCCATTTTAATATTTCATAAGAACGTACTCAAAATTTCATTTCGATCTGTCAATTCATTCTTTGTTTACAAGCCATTTGAAGTTGACGTGTCAGTGTATTTTTTAACAATGGAAAAATCCGAATATCGTGCAGTGATTAAATTCTTTGTTTTGGAAGGTTTATCGGCTACTGAGATCCATGCAAAGATGGTGAAAGTATTAAAGGAGTCTTCTCCTTCATTTCCAACCGTTCACCGATGGGTTTTGGAGTTTAGGCGTGGCCGTACAAGCGTTGAAGACGATCCACACTCAGGACGTCCAAAAAGTGCATCAACACCAGAAATCATAGCGAAAATACAGGATATGGTTTTGGAAGATCATCGATCGACTGTGGATGTGATAGCTGACACCATAGGCATCTCACATGGAACAACATGGCATATTTTGGCTGAAGTTTTGGGTTTCAAAAAACTGTGTGCACAATGGGTGCCGCATTTGCTAACAATGCAACAAAAACACGTTCGAATGCGACTTTCTGAGCAACATTTGGAGCAATTTCGAAAGGATAAAAAGGATTTTCTGCGTCGATTCATCACTATGGATGAGACTTGGGTCTACCACCATGATCCTGAATCAAAACAAGAGGCTAAGGAGTGGTGTGAACAAGGCACTTTGGCTCCGAAGCGAGTTCGTGTCCAGAAATCGGCCAAGAAGGTACTAGCGTCAGTTTTTTGGGATGCAAAAGGAATTTTATTGATAGATTATCTCCAAACTGGTAAGACAATCAACTCTGATTATTATTGTGACCTTTTAGACCAGTTGGATGAAAAAATTTGTGAAAAAAGACCCAGTTTGCAGAAGAAAAAAATCATTTTTCATCAAGACAATGCACCTGCTCACACAGCTCAAAAAACCATCGCGAAAATCAGTGAATTGGGGTACGAATTGTTGCAGCATCCACCCTATTCGCCAGATTTAGCTCCCTCTGACTTTTGGCTGTTCTCACACCTCAAAAAATTCCTTCGTGGAAAGCATTTTTCATCAAACGAAGAGGTTATA
Organism: Odontocerum albicorne; assembly: GCA_949825065.1. Taxonomy (NCBI): domain Eukaryota; kingdom Metazoa; phylum Arthropoda; class Insecta; order Trichoptera; family Odontoceridae; genus Odontocerum; species Odontocerum albicorne. Next base: position 14,545,716 of record OX463867.1, read on the forward strand.
GCCGTCGTAGAGGAGTATTTTGCAGGCCTTCCAGAAAGTCACATCCGTGATGGGACAACAAAGTTGGAAGATCGTTGGACCAAGTGTATTGATCTTATGGGAGACTATACTGAGCAATAAAAGTGATTTACCCCCAAAAAAAATGTATTTTCATTTCCCCTTTCAAAACTTTTTGACTAACCTAGTATGTTCTCAAAAGGAAATTTTAAAATTCTCAATATTTACCAAGTTATAGCTATAAATGTGGCAGCAAATACGCCGCACCGGAATGACTCGGACAATAATCTCAAAACTTTAAACGCGTTTTTCTCGAAACTACTTTTTTCGACCTGGTCGACATAAAATCTCAAGTTCTATCCAACCGATTGCCTTCAAATTTGGTAAGAAACTTTGATAAATATTTTTATATCGTCCCTACCTTGAAAAATTCAAAAGTATTTCTTTTACTATACCATTTAAAAAAAAAAAGGGTAAAAAAATTGAACTTTTTCAAGACAGCCACCATTTTACGATTTTTTTTCGTGCTCTTTGGTACCAACGATAACGAGATTATTTTTTATCAAGAAACTGTGCATGATTTTTGTTTCAAATTTACGAAAGGGTTCCAATCATGTCGACCAGCTCACCTCATTTTTTTTTACAAGATATAACAGCTGATAACATCTTGAATTTTGAATTTTTTTTTACAAGATATAACAGGTGATAAGATCTTGAATTTTCAATTTTTTTTTTAAAAATGTACATTCTCAAATCATCAATAAACAAACTGTAAATAGATATATATATTTTTTTATATTTAGTATGAAAAAACGCCTGAAATTCACGCCTCAAAATAGAATAGAATAACCCCTTAAATGTGATACCAAAAAACGCGTTCCTCAAATGTTTTTAGGATCGGAAAAAAAACATTGGCAAAAATGTATTTTACCGTATGGGGACTACTTCAAAGGGGTCACAATATTAATATTAATGATCAAATAGATACCTTTTGATGAAAATGAAAATTCTTATTTTTTTTTATCAAACCTCGTACGTAACCAATTTTGTTTTAATTTTTTGAAATTTCTAGAATATCAGAAATAAATAATAGAAGAAAAAAGCCCGCCTTACTTTATAGAGCCACAATAGTTAAGAAAGAGAAAGATTTACCTGGTGGTATTTTGCAAACGGTGGCCGGATGCCACCCGTAGCGCTGGTTGCAATTGGGTGACTGCACGAAGATGGAGGAGTCGCTGAGGCACTCTGCGAACACCTCCCCGCCGATGTAGTACAGCCGCACGCCCTTGCCGATGTGGCGCCGCGTCTGCTCCACCACCTCGTTGCGGTTCACGTTGGAGAGCAGCCCGAGGCAGAACCTGGAAGGGGGTTGAGGATACAAAGTGAGGCAGTCAGAGTAGGAGACAATTTAGAGAGAGATGAGGGATAAGTCAACAGTTAATAGATTGAATCTGGAACAAGATATACTATAGAATGAGGAATCCGTCAACCTGTTGCCAGTCGTTTCGGGAACTTCCATGCTACTTGGGGCCATGATTGGCAGTACATCAGGCCCGTCCCATTATCAACGTGGTTGTGACTGGACTGTTGGGCTTACATCTATAAAAAAAATCTTAGAAAGAAAAGTCCATGTCAAACTGAATGACAATAAATCTGTCAGGTTGTCTTGTATATCAGAGTCTTGTGTGACCCAAAAATGCCTATAAAACTAAATGCTGGAAAGGTATACCAGACTATCGTTAGACCCGCGATTATGTATGGCTCAGAATGCTGGACTATGTACAGCTCCTACTCTAGGCAACTTGAAACAGCAGAAATGCTAATGCTTAGGTGGTCGGCAGGAGTATCACTAAAATATAGAATTAACCTCTCCGTGCGTACCGCCCCAACCGTGGGGCCATGAAATACTGAGTCAGATAGCGTATGGCCCCGCGGTTGGGGCGCAGTGATTATTTCTCAAATATTCCCAGATTATGTCAGGATTTGGAGTACCAATGACATTTATTGATGATACCACACAATTAAATCATTTATCGGCTAGTTACATGTTTTACCAACTGAACAAACAATGTTTTAAAATTTAAAAAAATATCTTACTACTCAAGAGGTTAAGAGTTCATGCATTCGTGGTAGCCTGGGGGTCACTGACATAAACAGTAAGCTGGAAGAGCGACAGCTGAGATGGTACGGAGACCTCCAGCTCATATGGTAAATCAGGTAATGTCTGTGGATCTTCCACGACAGCCGTCCAGAGGAAGACCAAAGAACTCCTGGATGACTCAATGCTCCATAATCCTCCAGAGAAACGGCCTAGATGAAAGCGACACCCAGAACCGAAGAACATACAGCCTGAGAACGAGAAGAGCCGATCCCAACAGGCTACCTAGGCAATGAGTTGGGACAGTGCCAGTAAGAAGTTGTCTTGTATAACAGGGATGGCCAACAGGTCGATCGCGGCCGTCTTCGTATCTTCGTATATGGCGTGCGATGTTCTTAATGCACATGTCAACGCAGTCGGCCCCTATCCGTCCTCGAAGCATGTTGTCGTTTGGTTCACCTCCTGTCTTTCTCCCGGTGAACATACGACTTTATATTGGAGTCTACCACGCAGAGTGTCACACAATCGATAGGAATAAACTCTATTAACTTATTAAGTTCTAAGCTGTGGTGAAAAAAGTGTACATTCCTTTATTTTGGGAATTTTAAGACACTTATAAGAAAAAATCCAAGACTTAACATTTTCCCGAAGAAAGGGAACACGCTTAATTTTTTTACAATGGTAAAAGAAAAACGTTGTTGCTTAATACGTCATTCATCTGTAGCCATATTTAAGAAAGGTCATTTGGAAAGACATTTTGTATCTCTCTATAGTAAATATCAGTGGGAATATCTGTTCAACAGTGATTTAAGAAGTAAAATCAAAGAGTCAAGTCTATGTTATTAATACAACGAAATGTGTTTCAAATCACCTGCAGTGACCTACCAAATCATTCAAAGTCAGCTATCTTTTAGCAAAATAAACGTAAGTCATTTTCTGATGGAGAATTTGTAAAGGAAGCTTTCTTGGAAATAACAGTGTTGTACAGCACAGCAATGCAGCGGATCCGGCTTGAAGGACCACTGTGTACGGCACCGGTACAAAGACTATAGAAATAGGTGGATGACTGCTGCTCAATACTCGGAGATTTTGGCTCACTTTATGCTTTCTGGTGAAAGGTAGCAGTGTGAAGAGATTCCTCTTTAGCAGGTAGTAGATGGTCGCAAGTAAAAGGCAGTAGACGGAGCGAACTGAGAATGTATTTTTTACGTTTTATGTGTGGCCAATCGCTCATCGTAAGCGCCTGTTTTCGCCAGTGCATGCCGTCATAACTTGCGAAATATCACAATTTTCGCAAGTTTTCGCATGCATGGGCCGGCCGACTTTTGATACTGTCTCGTGATGGCCGCGATATAAGGAATATTTTCAGTTACACAGCACGGACGTCAACAAACATAAAAAATACAAAATAACATCAAAATATATCGTATCATAACAAACAGGAAAACAAATACATCATATGTTTTACGTGACGCATACGTCCCATACAAGTGTGTTACGTGTTAAATCTCGCAAACTCGATACGTAGATTGCGACTAGTTTATTTATGTAAAAAGTCGATTGTGACAATAAAACAAGTTGGCCGGCATACAAGTTTTATATAACGAAAGTGTGAGAATACAAACAAAACACACCTCTCGCTGTTGCTGGGGTCCGTGAACCCGTCAACGGTGATGCTGGGCTGCGAAGCGTGGAAGGTCTCCCCAACGCGCAGGTTCAGCTCGTAGTAGCTTATTGAGCACCAGAACGCCGGCTCGTGGTAGAGGACTGGTGCTGCTTCGCCGCCTGGTGAGCTGCGGGCTGCTGTAACAAAACACAAACAGAGAGAAGGCAATCAGTGATGGTCATATGCTTTGTCTATTACGAATATTATTGCTATCATTCTAGCCAGGCAGCACCTCGTCCATCACAGTTCATACCTAGACTAGATTGCGTTTGTGTCTCATTAATTTTTTTCCTGTATTTTTACTTGTTTTAATTTCGCTAGCTATTTGCCATATTTCTAGTAAAATAATCTGAATTATTAAATTATATTTATATAAATATTACTTTATTTATACTTGAGAAAATGTAGGATGGTCCCTGTGACATTTGAAATGTCATGTCTCAAAGGGATGGGGTAAAATAGTTTTTTCTTTACAAATCGAATCGCTTTTTTATAAATCGAAAAATTGTTTTTCTCTAAACTGACGTTTTAATTCTTAATTTTTTATTATACTGACTTTCTAATGTATTGTATGATTTGTATCTATCTTTAAATAGGCCAAGATGCACTATGAATTAATACTCGTACTAATTACGAACATTTAATTTTAGGTATAAAAGAATCGAAAGTCCAATTATCGAATACCCCATCCCTAGCCAATGAGGACTAACGCAGTGACTTTTGACAAATGTCACCAAATATTATTTGATTTTAACAAACTGCCACATTTTTGCTAATTTGTAACAAGATGTATTAATTTGTCATTATTGTTAGTTTTATGTAATGTATTTACCTAAATAACTTGCTATTTATTAGAATCGAGGCTTATATTAAAGTTGATAAACTAATTAAAATTACTGAACGTCATTACAAGGTTGTATTGGGGCAAATTTGTGAACTGTCACAGGGACCATGCTACATTTTCTCAAGCATAGTATTTGTACCGTTAAATTTATTTTCATTAGGTATTGTTTGGCTATAGATATTCTATCGAGTAAATAAATAAATAAATAAATATAGGTTTATTGATAGCATCATTGTGTGTAAATATATAAATACATTCCGAAATAGCACATATATCTCAAGATAAATAGCATAAATATATAAATACATTCCGAAATAGCACATATATCTCAAGATAAATAGCAGAAATATATAAATACATTCCAAAATAGTACATACTATATATCTCAAGATATATAGTAGGTAATACATTTCACTGGTTCGCTGCCACGAGTGTGTTAACGCGCTCTCCGATTCAGTGCTCGCCAGGCCAGCCATACAAAATGAACGTGCTCTCCTTTGAGCTTGTCGCAAGCCAATATCAAATCCAATTGGAATAATTTATAAATTAGAACACATAGTGACATCTATTGGGATGGTCAAGAAATACTTAAATATTACAATTTACCGATATTATCAAAGTTACAGTCATCTTTCTAAAAGCTTTCACTGACAGTCAATACGTGTCTCTGATACAGGGTTACCGACTACAGTTTTTTCTGTCATAATTGCGATGATTTATAATGACTTCGTTTGCAGTTTTGTTCAATGGTTGAGTTTTAACTTTTGTGCGTTATTTTTGTTAATTTTTCCAAGTATTTAATTACAAAGTGTGTTTTCATGTATTCTTTGGTTATTGGCGGTAGTTTTGCGGCATAATACGACGTTTATATAGACTTTTTACGTTTTTATTTCATAGTTTATTTACCTTTTGTGTTTTATTATACATCATACAGATAATTTGTTGATTTTAGTTTACAAAGTGTGTTTGTTTCTGTAAACGTGTTTTCTGTGTCAAGTTGTGACAACCCTGACATTTTGTGAATATTTAAACTGTGTTTTTCTGAGTGAACGGCAGCTCAAACCCCCCACCGTGTATATATTTAGTAAGTTTTCATAATATCCTTTATATCTGTATACAAAAAATATAAACTTTATAGGTTTTATTTTTGTTGAAAACATCACAGCCTGTTGGGTACGGCCATACTAATAACTTTCGACACTTAAAGAGTTAAGAGAGAAGTTATCAAAAGGTCTGGATTTATCCCATAACATTCCCCTCGGTCAAGATACACTCCCACCGATATAGGGGTAGCCCGGCGGCGAGGACATCAGATATTTTTCAACACACACCCTGAGTGTTTATATTGGACATATTTTAAGTAAAATCTTTCATATGAATGCAAAATATTCAGGAACGAGACGAGGTGTTATTGTCCAGATCGTAAAGTAGGTTTTTGTTTGCCATGCTTTAAAATTTATTAAACTTTAAGGCCTCGACCACACAGGCAGCAGCCTCGCTTGGTGCTTAGAGCTACGCTGCGAGCTAGGTGACATATCCTAGCGAACCAACGCACCGCATACTATCCCAGTGGTCACACTGCACGCTTCGCGCCACGCTACGTGACGATTAGTCACCTAGTGAGTCTCCTAGCGAACAGACGTATTGGTTAATTTTATTGTGTCACCAAGTGATTTTATAAGATGGAGGAAATTTCACTCCGCAATTATTTGTAGAGAAGTTCAAACTCTCCACTCCAAACTTCTAGAAAACATTAACATTATGTTATGCACCCAACATGTTCCAATTTGAGATGTTCTCTGAGAGAAGTAGCTTTCTGGTTAGTTTTGAGAGTGGCATCGTTTGTTGACTCAACCGCTCCCAAATGTCAAATGAATTTGTGCCAAGCACTTTGGTGTGGCCAAACAGGAAGTCATCTAGTCTATTAGTCACATAGCACTTAGCAAAGCACTTTAGTGTGGTCTTAGCTTAAGACCTCGGCCACACAGGTAGGAGCCTCGCTTGATGCTTAGAGCTATGTTGCTAGTTAGGCGACATATCCTAGCGAACCAACGTACCGCATACTATCGCAGTGGCCACACTGCACGCTTCGCGCCTCGTTGCATGACGATTAGTCATCGAGTGAATCTACTAAAGAACAGACGTGTTGGTTAATTCACAAGATGGCGGATGTTTTAATGACTGCTGTGTATAAAGCCTTTGGGAGCCTTTGTGGAACCCATCGAGCAAATTATAGAAAAATGTGCCTGTAATAAAATCACTTTGGAATGAAGTTGCACAGAATGTAAATAAATCACCTGAATATTTAATGTATACAAAAAGGGTTTAAGATGTAGAGATGATAGATGTCTGTAAGGACCAGTGTGTGACACTTGATTCTCTCTGTCTACTCCATAAGGGACATGGTACGATGGGAAGAATGTAAGTAGGTGTAATAATAAACAAGTATTTAGTAATTGTTTCTGTACATTGAATGGCTTTTCAGCGAGTAAAATAAATATGGACCAAATGCACAACAGGGCCATTGTCATCGTTGCTGAACCTCGTAGTTGAGGAACCCCTCGCCATTCCATTGTCAACTCAGTTGGAAAGCGAAGCTGTGCTGTGGAGTTTTTTTTAACTCTTCCTTCCCTGTGATGTGTAACTAGTACACATTGCTTCTAAACACTTTAATATCTCTATAAATATAATAAATACTGGGTTCAGATTTTAGGTATTCCTCCGTAATACATTTACGCATTGAATGAAAAAAATAATATTAACAATAATTGGCACTTATCGGCCACATCAGAGATATTTTGTGAAAATCGGGAATAAATTCACCGATACAATCAAACGTGTGCCAGTGTGTGACGTAGGTATATTCATTCTAAAAAAAACACTATGGGTGAGGAAGCGACGCTATTCACCTCTCACTCTACTTCGGTATACAGGAACGCAAGAAATAGAATCTCAGTTCGCTCGTTTCAGTAGCTCGCGGGCATTCGTTTGAGGCGGTCTCTTCGCCCATTTTGATAACGTCGTCGGCCGATGTTTTTTTCATGTTTTCAGCAATTAAATTTCAATTATTATCACTTTTGACTTCAAATTTTATTAATTTAAGCGATTGGCTATGAATATTCTTATTTTTCCGATTTTAAATAGCTCATTTTTACATGTGTATTCGATACACAGCACCGGAACGTGCGGATTTTTTAGCACACGAAGGGAAAGGTTAACCGAATAAGTCGCTGTACTGGATCCGACGGCACATCAAAGTGAGATGATTGGAGAACGTCGGCATGCATTTTTTTTTCTCTTTACGAAAAAGTAGATATGAACAAGTCACACAGGTACGTGAAAAAAATCCTGTGTCATTCAAGGGGGGGTAGACCAGTGAGGGGTTCTTCGATAGGGCCGTAGATAAAAGAGGAGAATAAGTAACAGGTTGGGACAGTTACTCACTCATGTTGTCATTGTGGTCCATGGGGTCTCCGTCTTCGCTCATGTAGCCTGGCGGGGGGGTGTCCACTTGTGCTCCGCCTCTGCAATATACAACTCATATAATTGAGGTTATGTTTTGCGCATCGATTTGTGATCTACTTTGCAAGCTTTTACATACATATACGAGGGTGGTCCGATAAGTACTTAGCCTACAAAAGAATAACAAAAGTTTTGGAAAAGTGGCGATTTATTTCTCAACATAATCTCCTTTGAGTTCGATACACTTGACCCAGCGATGCTCCAACTTCTTTAACCCGTCTGAAAAATACGTTTTCTGGAGGTCTGCAAAGTAGGCCTCCGTGGCGGCGATAACCTCCTCATTCGACTCAAATTTCTGCCCGGCGAGTGACTTTTTCAAATTTGGAAACAAAAAGAAGTCGCACGGGGCCAAATCCGGAGAATACGGTGGATGGGGCAGCAGTTCGTAGCCTAATTCTACCAATTTGGCCGTGGCGACGGCGGACGTGTGAGCCGGTGCGTTGTCATGATGGAAGAGCACTTTTTTCTTCGACAAATGGGGCCGTTTTTTCTGCAATTCGGCGTCGAATTGGCCCAATAATTCGGCATAGTAAAGCCCTGTGACCGTTTTGCCCTTCTCCAGGAAGTCGATGTAGATCACACCTTTTGAATCCCAGAAAACGGTGGCCATCACCTTTCCGGCCGATAGGACAGTCTTCGCCTTCTTTGGAGCACGTATCCATGTTTCGTCGACGGTCATGAAACGACGCAGAAACTCCTTCGGATTGCGCTTAAACATCGTCAAACACTGCTCTGAAGTGGTCTCACGGTTGCGCTTGTTGTCCGGAGTGAGCAAACGCGGCACCGGCAGGTTTCCCTAATTCATTCTTTCTTACGGTATATCAGTTTGGGGGGGATGAACCTTGACACAAAAAAACATATTGCGTATTTCACAAAAAATAATTAATAAATTTTCCTGCCCGGTATCCCACAGCGGAGCTTTTCAGGGAGTATCTAGTCCTGAAGATAGCCAACTTACATCTCAAATCCATTCTCTGGCACTACCATCGAGAGCAAGGGAAGATGCACTCAGCAGAGACACATGGCACGCATGGCAACTGATCAAATGTTCACCATCCCTAGAGTTAAAACATATTTTGCCCAAAGGCAACATGCCTATTTAGCTCCCATGATATACAATAGGGTGCCGAATTCAATAAAGGTAAAGGGAGGAAAACAATTTAGGCAGTCGATCGGAGCGTGGTTGTTATTGCGACAGGAGTTTGAATACTTGGGCTTGCAAGAGGAATGACTTGTTGTAGAGGTTTGTGTGAGTTCTTGAGTGGGGTGTTTTTTTTTTTTTTGCTTTTTGATTGAGTGCGGTATATTGTGGGATGAATATTTTGGTCTGTCTGGAGTGATGAAGTGTGAGGAGTTTGATTTCGCGTGATGTATACATATGTAACCCCCAGCGACTATTGGCTGTTCGCAGACCTCAAAAAGATGCTCCAGGGAAAGAGATTTGGCTCCAATGAAGAAGTGATTGCCGAAACTAACGCCTATTTTGAAACCAAAGATAAATCGTTCTACATGTCTGGCATAGGAAAGTTAGGAAAGCATTGGAATGAATGTATCGCACTTGAAGGAGACTATGTTGATGAATAAAGAAGAATTTTGGCAATTTTGTTTTAGTAGTTAGTCCCGGGACTTATTGATCGATGTGTTATGTTCCTAAATTTCATAAAGAGGGATAGTCATTTGAATATTTTTTGCGACCATGTTAACTTCATTTGTTTACCTTTGTCTGGTTGGTTGGAAGAGATTGCCCACTGGTAATAAGCCCGCCAAATTGTTTTTACAATGAAATGTTCAATAAATAAACCCGGTTAAAGAGATCCCGGATATTTATTTAAATGAATAAATATGACTAAAGTCATAGGTATCTTTCTACCCTTGAACACTGGGCAGAAAAAGTGCCTGTGTCATTCGAGGGGAGTAGCACAGCACGGCGTTCGAACCGACGACCTCCCGAATGGAAGTCCAGTGTGTTACCGCGCGGCCATGCACCTCAAATAAGAGTCTACTGTGCTGTAAAAATTTCTTCCTACGATGATAAAATACTCATTCAGTCGAATTTGAACGGTATGTCGGAGTGGGGTAAAAGTAACAAACTTAATTTCAATATTTCAAAGTTCAAACTCTTAAAAAATTAAAATAAAAAGCAGATAGCATACTCACACGGTGGTGTTGGTGGGGACTTGCTGAGCCAGTGTGGCCTCTAGGTACATGGCACTGTGGGTCTGCATTCCCCTGCAAAAGACAGACAAACAAACATATCAACGGTCGGTTGGAAAAAACTGTTAACAGTATAATGGCCGATGATACAACATGCGTACCATGTCCTAGCCGATGGTACCATGTGCGTATCATGATTAATTGAACATGAGAAATAGACGCCAAATTCACATACTATCTATATTGTATAATATCCTAAACTGTCCCGCCACCCCCTCATCTCGTCGATAATTTTCAGCACTTTTTTAATCAACGACTTATGCTGCGCCCAGATTGTTTATTGGCTTTCCCAGTTTGCCGCTCTTCTTTTTTAAAATCGTCCTTTAATGTCCATCCAGTGAGGCTCTTAGAGCTTTAAGAAGCTACTGAAAAAACTATATCTATACCTGAGAAAAAGTAGCATGGTCCCTGTGACAGTTCACAAATTTGCTCCAATACAACCTTATAAAGACGTTCAGTAATTTTAATTATTTTATCAACTTTAATATAAGCCTCGATTCTAATAAATAGCAAGTTATTTAGGTAAATACATTACATAAAACTAACAATAATGACAAATTAATACATCTTGTTACAAATTAGCAAAAATGTGGCAGTTTGTCAAAATCAAATAATATTCGGTGACGTTTGTCAAAAGTCACTACGTTAGTCCGCATTGGCTAGGGATGGGGTATACGATAATTGGATTTTCAATATTTTTATACCTAAAATTAAATGTTCCTAATTAGTATTAATTCATCTTGGCTAATTTAAAGATAATACAAATCATACAATACATTAGAAAGTCAGTGTAATGAAAATTAGGAATTAAAACGTCAGTTTAGAGAAAAACAATTTTTTGATTTATAGAAAAACGATTCGATTTGTAAAAAAAAAACAATTTTACCCCCATCCCTTTGAGACATGACATTTCAAATGTCACAGGGGACATGCTACATTTTCTCAAATGTCACAGGGACCATCTGATTTATCTTTCCTCTCCACCATCCCTTCCTTTTCCTTTGATTGATGATATCTCACTTTTACTTTAATATGTTATGTCCATAAATATGAATAATCTTATAAATATTTTTGCAACCATGTAACTTGCTTTATTTACTTTTTTGCCTGGTTGGTTGGAAGAGATTGCCACCTGGTAATAGACCTGCCAGATTGTATTTACAATGAAGTGTTAAATAAATAAAAAATAAAAACCCACGTGTCATTTTATTTCTCGACCAGAATGCGACCAACCTTTTTCAATGAAGGGCAACATATAATTTTTTTTAACATATGGCAAACCGGTAAAAAAGGAAATTACTTTTATTACAAAAAAATATAATTATTATTAATAACAATCGTTTTTGGTTAAAAATAATAAGATATTTGCCGTCTTTTATTTATTATTACAGGCGAACCTCGACTTTCGCACATAATTGGTTCCTGAAAATGTGTGCGAAAGTTAAATGTTCGAAAGTAGAGGGAAGAAAAAAAAACACCAAAGATTGTATATACTTCAAAAATTTTATTTGTCAAAAATTACTCAGTACATATTAAATTGAAATTATATTTTTTTAACGAAATTGTCAAGAGTTTTTTGTATTTTATTATTTTTTTTCTTTTCTTCATAGAGAGTTCTGTAACACGCAGTGCTATTATGGATCTCCCTACGCACTTTAGATATGCGTTCTCCATTTGGGTCACATTCTTCTATAATATTTAAAAATTTCTCAATATGTGTTAAAGCTTCGTTCAAGTTTTTTAATGTTAAGGTATTGGGTATTTCTTCTGGTTCTTCTTCCTCACTTTCGTTTTGTACGTATGAACTAGAATTTTCATTCTCGTGACGATCCATAAGAAATTCATTTGACAATGGTTCAGAATGTGATTCTATCAATTCATTAACATCTTCGCTATTGACTTCAAGGCTTAGTTCATTCATCAGGTGAACTATTTCAAGAGTTATGGTTTCTGGGGTATCATCAAAATTTTGAAAATCACTCATCATCTGTGGGCATAGTTGCTTCCACGAACCTTTCATTGTTGACTCTTTTATTTCAGCCCATGCATCTCCAATATTATTTATTGCATTCCATATGTTATAATTTTTCCAGAAATCTATTAATGTGGGCCCACCTTCCATTTCAGTTGCCTTGATGGCCTGATTCATGATCGACCGCATATATAATAATATCGTTTAAACGTAGCTATCACCGTTTGGTCCATGGGTTGTATGAGACACGTAGTATTGGGGGGAAGAAACACTACATTGATTTCTGGGTATAAATTTTGTAGAGATTTTGGGTGTCCTGGAGCATTATCTAAGATTAATAATGCTTTAAATGGTAAATTATTAACTTCACAATAATGTTTTACTGCTGGTACAAAATGTGAAGTAAACCAATCTTTAAATATTAAAGCGGTAACCCAGGCTTTTTTATTGGATTTCCAAATGACTGGAAGCAATTTTTTATCTTTCCCTTTCAATGCTCTAGGATTTTCTGCTTGATAAACTAACAATGGCTTCAATTTTAAATCACCAGCTAAATTTCCACCAAGAAGCAATGTCAATCGGTTTTTAGAAGGTTTATGGCCAGGCGCAACTGATTCATCCTTTGATAAGAATGTACGATTAGGCATCTTCTTCCAAAATAAACCAGTCTCATCTACATTGAATATTTGACTAGAGGTATATTCTCCATCTTCAATAATTTTGGACAGTGACGGAATAAAGTCTTTTGCAGCATCTTTATCCGCATCGGCTGATTCTCCGGTGAATTTAATATTGCGTAAAGAATACCTTGTTTTAAAATTTGAAAACCAGCCGTTACTTGCATGAAACACCGTGTCAGAATCATTTTTTAGTCTAGCCTTCCAATCATTATGCAAGCTAATAGCCCTAGCTTGAATCTCCGAAGTACTCAGAGGTACGTCTTTTTGATTTTGGTCACTAATCCAATACATCAAAGATTTCTCCATTTCATCAATTACTATGCCGTGCTTTTTGGAAACAATTTTTGATGATATATTTCCACAATTTTTTACATATTCCTTAATTTTATTTTTATTCTTTAATATCGAACATATCGTAGACCTGTTTATATCATACGATCGGCCAATTGAAGCAAACGACTCTCCATTTTCAGATCGTTTTATTATATCCATCTTCGTTTCGATTGTATGAAGTTTATGGGTTCTTGGTTTTTTTTTAGCTATATTTACTTCACAGTTTTTTCGTTTCTCACTCATGTTAAAACTTTTTTTTATTTTTTATTTTTTAAACAAAATAATTTATTTAATATTACTACTGTACAACTTCTCCCAAAATAAATTATGTTAAAACGGGTACGTAATATTTGAAACAAAACTCGCAGAACAATTCATCTGTGCGTATTGCTAACGCAAGACTGAACCTGTCGAGATCAGACGGGAGTGTGTACAAATTAGTAAATTCAAATGCATGCGTTTGATTCGCTCGCTCTCGTATGTTAATGCATATGTGCGAACATATGTGCGAACAGGACATAACACTTTTCACAGTGCGGACTGGGCTCATAAGCGTTTCATGGTGCAACAGGGAAACAAAACATTTTTGCATTATTTCGGGAAAAAAATAATTAAAAAACTATTTTTCAAAAATGTGCGAAATAGCGAATTGTGCGAAAGTCGAATGTGCGAAAGTCGAGGTTCGCCTGTATTGTGATTTTCGGTTTTATGCTCGAAGTACCCATCCTCAAACAATCTTGCACATTTTTATCCTTTATTCTTCATCGATATTTCCATTTTATATATTTCATTTCGAAGTACAGGCGACCCTCGACTTTCGCACATAATTGGTTCCTGAAAATGTGTGCGAATGTTGAATGTTCGAAAGTAGAGGGATGTAAAAAAATATCAAAAATTGCATTTTAAATTATTTATTTATCAATATACATAATTAAGTTAACGAGGCGTGTTTAAGTGCTTTCAGGTGTTTTCGTTATACACTTGTCAAGAGTTAGTTGAATACCACCTTTTTTTCTTTTCTTGATAAAGAGTTCTATAACATGCTGTGTCTTTCTCAATCGCCCTACGTACTTGAGATATACGTTCTCCATTGGTCTTCCATCACATTCTTCCATGATAGTCACAAATTAGTCAAGATGCATGAAGGCTTCATTCATATTTTTGATTATCAAAGTCTTGACGATTTTATCAGCTTCTTCTTCCTCACTTCCATTGTGTATTTCATTCAACTCTTGTTGCTCAATTAAGTATTCATTTGACAGAGGTACTGAGTGAGATTCAATCAACTCATTAACATCTTCGTTGTTGACGTCCAAGTTTAGTTCATTCATTAGGCTAACTATTTCATCTGTGATAGTTTCCGGAGTTTCTTCAGAATTTATAAAATCACTCGTCATTTATGTGCATAATTGTTTCCAGGAACCTTTCATTGTTGACTCTTTTATTTCAGCCCACGAGTCTCCAATATTGTTTATTGCGTTCCATATATTATAATTCTCCAAAAATGTGGGAGCGACTGCATGGAAGCGAACAATTTTTGCATTATCGACAAAAATCTTGAAAAAAATTTAATTTAAAAAAATGTGCGAAATAGCGAATTGTGCGAAAGTAGAATGTGCGAAAGTTGAGGGCCGCCTGTATGTCTGTTTTCATAAGTAAATACTTCCAAAAGTATAATTTGTTCCGATCGTATTTCACAATGATTCTTACGGAAGGCGCTCGAAAGAAGTCACCGATAATTAAGTTTTTAAAATCAAATTTATCATTTATTTCATATACAGGTTGTCTCAAAAAAATATACACTCATTTAAAATGATTGAAAATTCAGCATTTATTAAGCTATATCTTCTCCCTGGCTCCATCCCAACTCACTGTCTGCGAAGACTGTCGGGGTCAGCTCTCCTCGTCCTCAGGTTGTATGCTCTTCTGTCCCGGACTACGTCCCCCAGGCCGTGCCTCTGCATCAGGTTATCTTTTTGCACCACCCATGAATTCTTTGGTCTTCCTCTGGTTGTTATTAGAGGAAGATCCATGGAGATTGCCTGGTTCACAATGTGATCGGGTGCTCTGCATCCAACGTGCCCATACCATCTCAATCGCCTCTCCTCCATCTTACTGTTGATGTCTGTAACACCTAGGCTTCCACGAATGCGTGAGCTTTTTATTTTGTCTCTTAGGGACACACCAGCTGACCATCTTAGCATGCGCATTTCAGTAGTTTCTAGTTGCCTAGAGCATTTATTAAGCTATATCTAGTATAAAAACTTCAAATTAAAGAAGACCAATGTATTTGTTTTTTTTTTTCATTTGTCGTCAATGCTTTAATTACGGCTTTTCCGTCATGCACTGCTGATAGCGTGGAATCAAAAACTTCACAGACCATTGTTTTTGTTATTTGGCCGCATTCTCTTTCAATGGTCGCTCTCAATCCATTAACAGCTGTAGGTTTTGTGCCATCTACTTTATTCTTGACGAGTCTTCATTAAAAAAATTTCATTGGCGTGAGGTTTGGGGATTGCAGTGGGTTTCAATGCTACCTCTACACCCAATCCATCTGTAGGCTCTCACATGACGACGGTAGTGGGGAGGTACACCATCTTACTGGAAATAAGTGACCTCCTCATCACTAAACTCTTCACTAATGCGAAGTATGACAAATTTTTACATAAGTTCAGGTAAACGGCACGGTGTGAAAGTGTGTCTACGGTACTTGGCAGTAAGTAATACACATCAGCCTTAACCTTTCCTTCCCTGTGTTGGGTATCTTCTACACGTTGCTTCTAATAACCATCAATATCTCTATAAATATTATAAATACAAGATTAAGATTTAAGGTATTCCTCCATAATATATTTACGCATTGATTTAAAAAATAATATTAATAATAATTAGAATTTATCGACTACATCGAGGTGTTTTGTAAAGATCGAAAACAAATTCGCATTTAAACGCTGCGAGTGCCTCGTCTTGACGATAGGTGAATAGTATGCGGGAAGCGCGACACTATATTAGCATCTCGCTCTTGCATACTAGACTGAATTGCGAGGAGCTGAATTGTCTCAACGTCGCAAGCATAAGCGTAAGCGTCGGGGTATGCGACTGACGTTCCGCGCCACTAGTAGCTTCTAGGCTTGCAAATAGGTTAGACGTACGCCCGTTCCGTGAGCGTTGCCAGATGGTTTTTTAATGTTTTCAGCAAATAAATTTCAATTATTATAATTTTTAACTTCAATTATAATTAATTAAGGGGATTATCTATAAATGTTCTTATTTTTCCGATTTAAAAATCGCGAATTTTTTATTGCGTACTCACTACCCAACACCGGAGCACGCGTAATATTTTTATCACCGTAAGGGAAGGGTTAAGAAAGAGCCAGTCGGCCATAATCGGCTAGCTTCGGCTTTGTAGAGTGTCGTCTCTGTCGCTTGACAACGACTGACAAATCGCGACGGAACACGTGCATGAATGACAGAGACGACGCTGTACAAAGCCAAAGTTAGCCATTTATGGCAGACAGTCTCTTTCTAAAGCCCAATGTGTATTACTTACCGCCGGGTACTGTACATTGTTTTGAGACACCCTATACATTCTGGACTTTTATTAACTTTTCTCTCTTTTCGTTGGCGTTGAATCCGGGGTTGTGTGTGCGTTATCTTCTCATAAATTTTTATATAACCGCTTATTTATTTTCATCTTTTGTATCGTGGTTTGTACGTGTGAACATTATTTTCTTTTCATAAATTTTTTTTCTTAGTCTACATGTAAAAGGGTGTGGGCCGAAAAATATCTGGTGTCCTTGCGGCCGGGCTTGCCCTATATTGATGCGGGAAAGTACCTAATGTGATGGTCGTATCCACTATCTTCCCATTCTTACACTCAACTTATATATATTTATTTTGTTATATTTTTAATCTGTCAATAATAATAGGTAGGATCAAATCACAAGTTAGAGCTCCATTGGGCAGTCCTTCTTATAGGCACTTTAGAAATTGTTTTTTTATTATTATTAAAATTGGTATTCACAGGGGCGCCCTCATGTTATCGGCGCACCAGGCAACTGCCCAAATGCCAATGCCTGGTTACAGTACTGCTGATGAGATATGCTTTGTAAATTTCACTCATACAATTTCATTTTTGTAAATTCTTTTTCGAGTACTTTTGAGTTATTGAAAGATCTGTTTAAATTTTATCTTGATATTCATTGTCAGATTCAAAGCAAGATCTGTTACTCCGTGACCTGAAGTACAGTATACATGTATAAGGTTAACAGACAGGGAGGAGAGGGTGTGTGCATACTCACTGCAGCGTGGTGTAGGGCTGGGGGTTGTGCGGTGGGTAGGGGGGTGGGTTGTCTCCCCCCCCCACGGGCACCAGGATGGGTGGCAGCTCTGGAACAATACAAACTAGTTTCAGCATTTACTTTCACATCCTTCAACATAACAGTTACCGACCGCCGTAACACTCACACCATTGTTGGCTTCAAACAGAAACTTAAAAAATATTATCCAGGATTTTTTTTATACAAAGTCAAGTGGGCACTAAAACAAAAGATTTCGTAGTAAACTAGAAAGCAACGCTTGCATTTGGAGCCCAGTGGAGGCGCAGAACTCGCTCATGGTGGAGAAAGTACAAAAAAAATATCTACGATATCTCTATATGAGAGAGTTCGGTGTCTATCCATGGTTTTATCCTACTCAGTTCCTGCTGGGCATGCCCGAGCATGGTATAACTCCTTGATGGTACATCTCCTGGTATAACTGGTTTATCTCCTGGTATAACTCCTTGAGCGTAAGAAGAGATGTGCGTCTCCTGGTATACGTTGTCAAACTCGTTCGAGGAGTTGTGAGCTGTCCAGCATTACTACAAAGATTAGCGTTAAATGTTCCTAACAATTCCACTAGACTGCACCGGCAAGAACTGTTCTCAATAACATACGCAAGAACGGGTCTTCCAGCCGCTATGCCTGTTGGAAGGGCCTTAACTCTTCTGAACGGGACTGCTTCGGATATTGACATATTTCATATCACATTACCAAAAGCAAAAGTAAATTATCTTCTTAGATTGAGCGCGTTAGAAAGCACTCATCAACATACCTAAATGACTGTGAATATATGTGTAATATGTTTGTGTGTATTTACTCGTTTGAATGCATATGGATTATTTTTTATTTTATATAATTTTTTAACATATTTTTTCCCCCTCTATGTAATTTTTCTTCTTTTTTGGTGTTTTGTATTTTCAAAGTAATTGGGCTAAGCCTGTTTTGAAAAAATAAATAAATAAATAAATAAAAAGTAAATATGAAATGAGAACCCTACGCTCCATCGCAGGCAGAACTCTTAGAGATCGGATCAGAAATGAGACGATAATGTCTGTCTGTGGTGTTGAAGACACAGTGAGGTGGGGAAGAAGCAGAAGGCGCTTCTGGAGGGATCATGTAAACCGCATGGGGGATATAAGACTGACAAGAATCGCTAACAGCAGGAGATTACCAGGAAGGCCGCCGAAAAGGTGGAAGGACAGCTGGACACCATCATCCCAGGACAGCCCACTGTCACAAACATGTCATAACGACCTAAACCAAGAGGAAGAAGAAGAAAGCAGAGAGTGCCAAACTTTGCTATCTCTACATTCATCTTTCGCCTCTTCTACATCCATACATCTTCTGATACAATTCCTACGATTTCTCTGACTTTTTAATATTTCCTTCTTTCAAACTATCATACACTTGATCCAACCATATTTTCATTGGTCTTCCTCTCACACACCTTCCATTCACATTTGCACTGTATATTTGTTTTGTTATTCTTTTTTCATTCATTCGTTCCACAAGACTAAACCATCTAAGAGAGTTCTTCTCCACCTTACTCAACACATCATCCTTATGTTCACATTCATTCCGTATTCTGTCATTCATTGTCACCCCATGTATTCTTCTAAGTGTACGCATTTCTACAACATTCATTCAGCTCTATTTAGTCTTGTTTTACGTCCATGTTTGATTACCATAAATGAAACTTGGTACTAAAATACTGTTGTGGACTATCATCTTGTAAATTTTGATATTGTCCAGTGCGAGTACACACATATATTTTAGTGCCCCATTGATTTTGTTTCCTATTGCTACAGGCTATTCAATATCTATCTTCTTCTTCAACTTTCTGTAGACTCAAGAGTCTGTTATTACAGGATTATCCTCTTGTGATGCTGATCTCCAGCTATCTCTCCATCGTTTCGAGGGTCTCCCTGGTGGACGCCGTCCATCCGGTACCCCATGCAGAGCTATGTATGGGATTCTTGTGGAATTAATTCTCTGTACATGTTGGTACCCGTATCGTCGACGCTGTCGTCCCCATCTGACCACATCTTGGACCTCACAGACCTCTCTATCATCTATTCTATATAACTATTCTATCATCTGAGAAAATACTACCTAAATAGCAGAATTCTTCCTTATTCTTCTCCCTGGCTCCGTCCCAACTCACTGTCTGCGAATACTGTTGGGGTCAGCTCTCCTCGTCCTCATGTTGTATGCTCTTCTGTCCCGGACTATGTTCCCCAGGCCGTGCCTCCGGTTAACTTTTTGTACCACCCATGAATTTTTGGTCTTCCTCTGGTTGTTATTCGAGGAAGATCCATGGAGATTGCCTGGTTCACAATGTGATCGGGTGCTCTGCGTCCAACGTGCCCATACCATCTCAATCGCCTCTCCTCCATCTTGCTGTTGATGTCTGTAACACCTAGGCTTCCACGAATGCGTGAGCTTTTTATTTTGTCTCTTCAAAATACTTTATTAATTTTATAATATAAGTGTTGTGATTCTGCCAAAGTTTTTGTTTGCGGAGAGCTACATCACACTCCTTACACATGCACCGGGTCTCCCTTCTCTACTTGTGTGCAGTCCAACGTGCCCACACTACGTCCACCGTGCCCACACTATCTCAATCCATCCGCCTCTCCTCCATCTTACTGTTGATGTCTGTAACACCTAGGCTTCCTGTCTCTTAGGGACACACCAGCTGACCATCTTAGCATGCGCATTTCAGCAGTTTCTAGTTACCTGGAGTAAGAGTTATACATCGTCCAGCATTTGGAGCCATAGAGGAGTGCGGGTCTGACAATCGTTAGGTATACTTTTCCTTTTAACTTTACTGGCATTTTCGGATCACATAGAACTCCCGTCATTGATCTAAACTTCATCCATCCCACACTAATTCTATGTGTTACATCTGCTGCACATCCTCCATCGCTATGGATGAGTGACTTATGAATACTTAAAGAATTCTTCCTTATTACGTAAAAGAAAATAAATTGTTTTTTTTTTTACCTAAGGATTCTTGCTTAACGTAGTGGTAAGGGTTGATGCAGACCTCTTCTTTCTTCAATTGGTAGGCAAACTCGCAGTCTTCTAGAGGCCTTAGTTCGTGTTGACTCTGGAAATAAAGGAAGGGATCGTTATCCAGCATCAATTGAACCATATGAAACAAAGGTTCTAAAGAAACACTTGCCACGGTAATTATGACTTTAACATCTTGGGACTGATGTCGAATAATACATACGAGTACATACCGAACATGTGATACGCATGGGGGATCATGGGCTACAGAAACGCTTCTTGTACGGGGAAGTCTTCATCGCCTCATTGCTGGACCTCGTAGTTGAGGATCCCCTCGCTATTCCAATGCCAATTTAGTTAGAAACAATGCTGTGCTGTGGAGTTTTAGTTTCATTCTTCCTCTTTTTTTCTCTCTTTAAGGCTAAGGCCACACCAAAGTGCTTCGCTTGACACTACGTGTCTAATAGACTAGGTGACTTCATGCCTGGCCACATCAAAGTGCTATGCACCAAATTCATTTGACATTTGGGAGCGGTTGAGTCAACAAATGATGCCACTCTCAAAACTAACCAATTTCATTACAACTTACCTTATCTTTATTTACTTCCTGCGCAACTTCATTCCAAAGTGATTTTATTACAGGTACATTTTTGTATAATTTGCTCGATGGGTTCAACAAAGGCTCCCTTTCATACACAGCCGCTATTAAAACTTCCGCCATCTTGTAAAATCACTTGGGGACACAATAAAATTAACCAACACGTCTGTTCGCTAGAAGACTCACTAGGTGACTAATCGAGATGTAGCGTGGCGCGAAGCGTGCAGTGTGGCCATTGCGATAGTATCCGGTGCGTTGGTTCGCTAGGACATGTCGCCTAGCTCACAGCGTAGCTCTAAACACAAAGCGAGGCTTCTACCTGTGTGGCCGAGGCCTAAGTGAGTGTGCCATACCGCAGTACTTCATCCGATGACCATCTGAAGTAAAATGATCGAAGCACATCAGCATGTTTTTTCCCCCTTTTTTTTAAAAAAATAGATATGATCGAAGTAACAGGTATCTTTATACCCTTCAATACTAGACAAAAAAAATGGCTGTGTCATTCGAGGAGAGTAGCACAACATGGTGTTCGAACCGGTGATTACCGCACGGAAGTCCAATGCGTAACCGTGTCGCCATGCACCTCGGGTAAGGCGAAGGATTGGTGGACAGAGGAAGCGCTATAAGGACAGTCTGCGAGAGTCGCTGACTTTGTGCGGGGCGCCTGAAGACTGGAAGCAGATGGCTTAGGACCGTGGAGGATGGAGAGCCGTATGTTCTCGGGCTGATGGTGTCTCAACGGCTATATGCGTGAGAAACAGTCAGCGCGCTGTGAACACACTGCGTATTACACTTTCGTCGTACACAGAACAGTGGTTGTATCCGTCGAACATTGAGAAAGCTCGTTCGTGTACTAATCTTGCGTAACAAAATTTATCAACTCTTAAAATGTTGAACTCGATAAAAACTTAATTTGGATAAACTTGTTTCTTTTTTTACGGATGTGCGCCAATCGCCACGGATAATCAGCGCCCTACTGTATAGCATAACACTTTTGTTGTATACAGAATAGCGGTTGTATCTGTAGAGCATTGAGAAAGCTTGTTCGTGTACGCATCATGCGCTAATAAAATTTATCTAGCATTTCAACTCTTAAAATGTTGAACTCTATGAAAACTTAATTCGAATAAACTTGTTTCTATTTTTACGAGTGAGCGCCAATTGCCACGGATAATCAGCGCTCTACTGTATTGTATTACACTTTTGTTATATACAGAACAGCGCTTGTATCTGTAGAGCATTGAGAAAGCTTGTTCGTGTACTCATTTATTTATCTATTTAACACTTTTATTGCAAATACAATCTGGCGGGCTTATTGTCAGGCGGCAATCTCTTTTATTTTATTTTTTTAACCTGGCGAGTTTATTGCCATGTGGCAATCTCTTCCAACCGACAAGAAAGATGTTTTTATAGGCCTTAAGTGTTAACCAGACTGGAATCCAATTTTTTTTAAATCTGGGATTCCAGCGGGGATCGAACCGCAACCACCGGATCGGCAGACAAGTGTCTTATCACGAGGCCACGGAGGTCGTCAATCTCTTCCAACCAACCAGACAATAGTAAATGAAGCAAGTTACGTGGTCGCATAAATAATTTAAATGGCTATCCATGTTTATGGATTTCGTGAGGATGGATAGTCATTTGAATGATTTATGCGACCACGTAACTTGCTTTATTTACTTTTGTCTGGTTGGTTGGAAGAGATTGCCGCCTGGCAATAAGCCCGCCAGATTGTATTGCAATAAAAGTGTTAAATAAATAAAATAAAATAAATAAATATCCATCCCCACGAAATCCATAAACATATACGTGAGCACATGCCCACGAACCCCACAAAGACGGACAATCACCCGAACATTCTTTTTCATATAAAGTGAGATATGATCAATTAAAAGGAACGGAAAAGAAAAATCAGGAATGAAACACGTTATTCTACTGACTAGAAATTAAGAGTTTTTTCAGTCGCTTCTTAAAGCATGCCAAGGACGGAGCGAGTCTTATATTGGTTTGTAACTGATTCCAGAGTCTCACTGCATGGGCAGTAAAGGACGACGTAAAGAAAGAGGAGCGGTGAACTGGAAAGGCCAATAGACAAATCTCTGTTTGAGCGTAGCGCTAATCCATGATTGGAAAGATGCTGAAAAATTTCAGCGAGATAAGAGAGAGCGGCGGGACAGTTAAGGATATTATACAACAGAGACAGTATGTGAATTTGGCGTCTATTTCTAACATTCAACCAGTTAACTCATCTTGCATTAACAAAATTTATCTAGCACATTAACTCTTAAAATATTTCAATAAAAACTTAAGTGTCCCCTAATTACCGCGGATCATCGGCATTTTGCTGTATAACGTGTAATGGCTGGAAACACAGAAAAATATGCCAGTTAAACTATGTCCGTTGCGAAGATGGAGCGCTAACTCACCTGCAGGTTGGGCCAACGCCAAAGTCTGCAGTATATGACGTGGGGTAGACCTTTTCTGTGTGCGGCAGACCCTTCGGAACCCGGTTTTACCCTAAAACAAAAAAAAAACATTATTATTTAGTCACTGTTAGGCATTATACATTTTCTTCTTCTCAGTATCATGTCAGGTCCCCCCCAACGTTGAATATCACCTGAGAGTAGACATTATTGTACCCAGCAGCCCGAAAAAGATCTCCATCGCTCCTTATACCAGTCCAATCACGTATATTGCGGAGTCAGGAGATTTACCTCCTGCCAACACCTCTTCGACCCTCTATTTTGCCTTGGATGATCAGGTGCTGTAATTTATACTTTGTTCCTCTAAGTACATGCCCCAAACAGGACACCTTTCGGATTTTAATATTAGTCAGCAACTCTCTATCAACTTTGGCTCTTTGAAGAACCCTCGTGTTGCTGACCATATCCGTCCAGGGTATCCGTAGCATTCTCCGGTGCATCCACATTTCGAATGCTTCCAGTTGGTTCATACTAACCAACTTTGAGGGTCCACGATTCCACCCTATGCAATAACACTGACCAAACGTAGCATTTGACTAACCGTACATTATACATACCATACAGTTATTTCCCTACCGGAATAAGCTAAGAGGACACAGCAGACTTTCCAATCTTGACACTCATCCTTCGCCTTTTCTACAATCACACATTCTTATACAACTTCTACAATTTGACTGACATTTTACATTTCTTTCTAACAAAATATCAATAATTCGATTAAAACTTTTTGGTCTGTGTAGTGATGAAGTGTGAGGAGTTTGATTTCGTGTGATGTATACATATGGAATTGAGTGTCACTGTTTGTCAGGTTGATGAGAATGTGCAACGGGGTTTTATGTAATCAAAAATCGGAAAGAAGTATAGATTTATTTTTTCATGTTATATGTCCTCAGTGAGATACAGGCAAAAGCCTAGTTTACTGGGGACACGTCAAATGAAAGGCAACAAACCCAGATCCATTAAAATTGTGTATCCAAATTAAATTACCTGTTGTTTTTTCGAATATTATGTACATTTGTTGTCATGTATAAAATAAATAAATGAAAATAAATAACATCTGGAGTTCCACAGGGCTCTATTTTGGGACCTTTATTTTTTTCACAAATTATGTATTTATAAGACTTCTTGTCATATATAAATAAATAAATATAAAATATATTATATATAGTTAAGACATTAACATTGTGAAGGTTTAAAGACATTGTAATTTGTTATTTGTAACAAACAAAACTTGTTTGTGCTCCCTTGATGATGAGGTGAAAGTCTTGAAACCGGTAGGGTTATACCGTTATAAAAAGTGGAATAAAGTATTCGATAAAAACAAATTACAAAAAAAAATATACTTTCCTAAGTCTTTTTTTGCTACACCTTTTATTCACATTCGCACTGTATATTTGTTTTGTTAATCTTTCTTCATTCAAGTAGAAAAGGCGAGATGTATCGTGATAAAAAATCTGGCACTCTCTCCTCTTTGCCTACCTCGACAGGGAAACGGCGCAATGGTATGTATGAATGTTATTAAAATTAAATATTCAGATTCATTGTAAAGAACGATTGACAATCTGTAAGAACGACATAGTTCACTAGTTTGTTTAACATATACATACCTCAAAGGTCAGATCAATCACAGCTGATTCGCCTCAAATGAGGCAATATTGATAACAAACAATATTTAGAGAAGCGATAAGAAAAACTAATTTGTAAAGATAACTGACATTGCATTGTTAAATAATAAATTATATCGCGTAATAAACAGATAATAAAGATTGTCGATAGAACGTTCACGAACCTCATAAAGAAAAACACTAAAATATTTAAGGAACTGGAAAACTAAGGGATAATGTATTGATTTAAAGTCGGTCTATGATACACTTAATTTATAAACAAATTGAATTAGGGGTAAAATTAGCGACATAATTTTTTCTGTTTGATCAATAACATCGACCTTGAAATGAAATTTGAGAAACAAAACGTAAAAATTGGTCAAAATAAATCAGTTCATTTAAAAATCGGTCTACAAAATTGAACTGTATTCCCCTTCCTTAACCCAGACACGCCGAAACCATTTTTATTCGGGACTCACCGGGGATATCAAAAGATCGAAATAAACAGCAATACACTCTCTTCTGTGTCACTTTTGTTGGATATTTTTAAATCACAATATTATTTGAACGTTTAAATAATAAAATCACTTAAATTGTCGCGAATAATTTGACAAAAAGCGTATTAACAAATTGACAATAAAAAATAGACGCCCGCCATATTGGGGTAGGCTCTCCGATTGTTTTGACGGGAGATATTCGGCCGAAGGACGTCGACCCTCGTCGTCTCGCTCACACTCGCTTGAAACAATAGAAGTAAGAGTGAGACGGGACAAATTACCGGGGACGGATGTCTTCAAAAATTGAAATGTCGAAATGTGCGTCATTGACAGGGCTGCCACGTTTCTCAGCTGTCTGAACGGAGCATTTTTTATACATTAAGGGCTGATTTTTGAGAATATCAAGATGGTTCCCAACAGCGTATTTGTGCATACATTGATATATGAGAGCGAAACGCGGATGAGAAAGATTAATAAAAGGCGCAGAGTAAATGCGTGTACTGAGAAGATATGTAGTGTATCGATGTATGACAATAAAAAATGTAATTATTATAAGAATCTATTTTTATTAGAAGTCACGGTTATAATCGACTTATAACAACATATGACGTGTACAAATTTCTACCGAAATATTATTTCTATTGCAACCCAATTCACTATCTTGTAACTTTTTTATAGACCGCATCGGTTTCAGAATGATAAAAAAATCAACCATATACAAAATTGCTTTATCTTGGTATTCGGTGGATGGCTGTGGTTATTATTACATATTACATGCACACAATAGAGCAATACACGCACAGACATCATCAATCCACAGGATGGACTGACAATCATATTCTATAGCGAGGGATTGCATTGTAGCACTGTTCATGTGAGATGCATGGTCGCGCGGTAACGCATTGGACTTCCATGCGAAAGGTCACCGGTATCAATTCCGCGCTGTGCTGCTACTCCAGTCAAATGATACAGGCATTTTTTTTCGCCTAGTATTCGAGGGTATAAGGACACCTATGACTTCATAGCTATTATTTCAAAAAGAGAAAAAAAAAACATGCCAGTGTGATCTGATCGTCTCATTTCGGTGTGTTATTGGATCAAGTACGGCCGGTGAGTTTGCTGTTGTGCAACGGCTCACTAATTAAAAACATATTTGAAGAGATGCCAGACACATTGTGGGAGCCTGCCCCGTTATATCCAATGGTTAAAAATGCGGATTGCAAGATGTTGAAGACGCCTATTGGTGGGACGTGTTAACATTTTTATTGGAGTTTTGAAGATCATGTTTTTTCATATTGGGTGGTTGATTTTTGTTTTTATAGAGGTGTCGTCATTGTTCTCTCATTGTATGGTGTTATTGTTCAGCAGGAAAAAACTATTGGATGAGATGAGTGAGGATTTTTTAAGTTGTTGTGGGGAGGTTGTTTTTCTTGCCGGGACGGCTCGTCGCTATTCAAAAGAAAAAAAAGTAAACTCTCTTCGTAATGGGAGA
This sequence comes from Odontocerum albicorne, assembly GCA_949825065.1. NCBI lineage: Eukaryota > Metazoa > Arthropoda > Insecta > Trichoptera > Odontoceridae > Odontocerum > Odontocerum albicorne. The sequence continues at coordinate 14,573,053 of OX463867.1, forward strand.
AAAATACGAACTTGGCAAAACGGATAAAATTTATATGCCATAAATTATTAAAAGAATAGTAACAGATTGAGTTTCAAAAATTTTCGTGGAGCATGAATCTCTTTTTCTTTTGATATCACGAGTGACTTTTGATATCACGACTATTTGTTAATTTTCTAAAGATCAACAGTACACAGACAAATACATGGAATGAGAATACTCACAAGCATCTAGCAAATCGTCAGTAAAAAATATAAGTTTATAAGTCTTCTATTATATATGAATGACGAATTCCGTGACTTAGTTGGCAAGACGCCTGTCTTTAACACCGGGGGTTCCAGGTTCGATTCTTATTGGAACTCAATTTTTTAAAGGGCGTACCTGTATGGTTTTCACTTAAGACGTCTATTACATATTTCTGGTCGGTTGGGGGTGATTCACACATGGTAATAATCCAGCCGCGAGGATATCAGATGATCTTTAGCCCACACTCTAGGCTTATCTCTTAATATTCCCTCAGTCAAAATATACTCCCACCAATAGAGGGTGAGCACAGACGCGAGGAAATCATATATTTTAAGTCTAAACCTTTGTACACGTAAATTATAAGACAAAAAAATTACAAACAAGCGGTTAATACAATTATAAACTCAATAAATATGTACAATTGTTAAAAATACATCGATATATAAACCCCATACTCCCTGCAGTGCAGAGAGAAAATAAAATATGAATTGATTTCGTATTTCTTTGTAGAATTCCATTTTAACAGATCTATTTCGCTTAAAAAAGCGACAAAAGGTAAATTACCCCCCCCCCCCTTCTCCCCCTTTTGGGTAAAGGGAAAACATCCTAATGATTTGTTTTGAAAACTCTTAACTAAATTGATACATTTTTTTCTTGTTTTACGTCAAAGTTGGGTAAGATACTATAATAATATTGTAGTTTTAAAGTTTTATGAGGGATGATTGTTGAAAAATTGGTAGTTCCCAACATATCAGGATAGTCGACTCCTATCCAAACAATTTTTATATTAGTTTTAAGCCACATATTGTAAAATATCTTGCTATATAAGCTTGGTAAGCAATGTATTGACTACAGTTTGACAATGCTTCTGTAAAGCGAAACAGACCTGACACTTTAATTTAAGTTGTGTAGAATTTTTTCACATTTAAGTGTTAAATCATTCTGTTTTAAAATATAAGTCCAAATTTTAACAAAATAGAGAACTAAACTAGAAGATTTTTTTTACTGAGAGTTGTTAATTTACACGAGTAGCTGTAACTCGGATCTGTTGAAGTATTATGTGCGTTCATATGTGAATTTCTTTTATTGCCACATGGCAATAATTAACTCGCCAGGTTAAAAAAAAAATCGTGGGTCAGCTATTTTAGAACAGGCAACGAGCCTTGTGAGATGGCTGATATATAAAAGTAAAATAAATTAATAATAGGTTTATTGATAAGTATAATAAACTAAAATTAATATAGTAGTAATTAATGTCGAGTATTGCGATAAATGTGCAGATTGAGTTTAATAGCAATCGTTGGCGTTACTGGGACTCATAGTCGTGGATCCCTTCGCCACTTCAACGCCAATCTAGAACTGCTCTTCCACGTCAATCGTATTATTTTCTGTGAGAAAGCAGTCCCTCTCATAGATATCATATACGTGAATCCTACTGAGTCACCTGGCAATGCTGACGATGTTCGCAGCGCGCTGACTGTTTCTTACACGTCTAGCTGTTGAGACGCCATCATCCTGAGAACAAGTGGGTCTCCATTCTCTACGATCCTGTCCTCAGGTGACCCGCACAAAGTCCGTGAATCTCGTCGACTGTTCATATAGCGCTTTCTCTGCCCACCAACATTTCGTTTGCAAATTATTCCCCGTAAAAGACGCGTTTTAGGAGCCAATTATATCCCATGCGTATCACATGTCCATCACAATTTCGCCTTTACAACCATAACCTCTATAGGTTTACAGTTGCGAGTGTTGCAGGACTGAGACATTTGTAACATGATCACTTCACACGGAACCGAAGAATAATAATGATGATCCATTGCAATGAAGCGTAATGAAATCACCTCGAAATTTTTTTAAAGAGTTAATCCACCCAAACTAGGATTTTACGACCAAATTAGACATTTTAAAATTATACGAGTCAATTTAATAAAACCAATTAAAAAAATGACAATTTTAGAGAATACAAAGATTCAGCTAAGCTTAAAAAAATTAACAATCGATCTATAAATGGAAAAGTTCCTCCAAGAAAGAAGAAACGCAACATTCATTGGAGGCGGTAAAGATATTAATTTTAGTAAATCAAATCTATCTAGCAAAGGACAAAAGAAAAATACATGATCTGTGTCATAATCTAGACCACACTCGCAGCCGGGATTCTTCACAAAACCCATTCTGTAAATGTGACTAGCCACCACGCAGTGGCTCGTCCGCAAACGACAGACTTCCGTCTTATTCATTCTCATAATATTAAATCATGGTTTCAAAGAGATAGATTGTTGGATTGATTTATATCTAGAGCCCTTATTTATACCAGTTATATCCCAATCCAACGCCCATCGGTGTCAAGTATAGTGAAAATTTGTCAATACCGTAACAATACCGACAATATACAAAAATATGTGGCAACCCTAAAAATGCACTGAAGATTTTGATTTCGAGTATACAAAAAATATGAAAATAAAAAAATCACATACCTAGGGATTGTTACACATTTTGTATTGCTGTTTTGTGTTGATATGGCCTTTTCTAATTCCTCCAATGCGCCGGATTTCTTAAGTTTCCTCACCAAACTCTTCACTGCTTTTTCCGACCATTTGTCCTCGGCTATCGAAGAGCCTTCAGGACATTTCTTCCACCCGAGAAGACGTTTCACAACGGGCGGCGTGAATGGTAACATGCCGATTAATTAAATAATTGATTAGAATAATATTATAAAACAAATTTATTGTTATATTTCTCTGTTATTCAATTCTGCACGGCTTATTGTCGGCCATGTTGTGACAACTGTCCTTTGTCTCTTTTTAACTCAATACAAAAGAAAAAGAGAGACATACTACTAATCTTCTGGACAGATATTTTCGTGATAAAAAGAGACAGCGCTATACACGAAAAAAGACCACAATATAAAGGTATGTCAAAATAAACTTCAGCTTATGATGACATATTTTTGTCTTGTTTTAACACGATATAAGTAAAAGAGAAAGAAATAGTTTTAAGTTCGACTAACGTAAAGAGAGAAAAGAAGTATCAACGCTTTACAAATAAAAGAGATAGATTTATAAAGTGTGTCTGTTTTAAAAATAAATTAAGACAAATATTTGCAAAGTTGAAACGATCTCGAAACAATTCTTAAAGTAGGAAATGAAAAGAATTATAGTAAAAAGTGTACAAAAAACATATGATAATGACTTTTGTATTATGGCAACAGAAAGTTATTTTTATAAAATTAAAAAAATTGTATTATTTTTCAAGTGTTGAAAGGTTTGTTTAGATTTCAGATGTATCTTACGATATTTCACTGCAGTACGATTATTAAGGCCGATTTACACAGAGGGGAAAATTCATCAAAATTATGCGAGTCCAAATGATTTTAAGTTTTTAATATTTAATTTATTTAAAATGATTTTTACACAGTGGTATGCTAGTACCAACGTTGATGTTTGGAAGGAAATACTAGATACTAGCAGAATAAATGAGATAGAAATACATTATTTGCGTGAAATATTTGATATTACAATGTTTTCATAGAGAAAGAAATAACATTTATTTGTAAAAGATAAATGTTATAAGTTAATGGATGCCAAAATTCTAATATTTCTAGACTCCAGTCTGTTTTCAATGCAACTGCTAGGTTGATATCCATATATACATGTTACGTCGTATCCCTTGCGTCACTTGTAAGCAGAGATAACAAATCTCCAAACTTTTTATCCAAGCACACAACTTTCGCCGCCTCCACATTCATAAATCATAAATCTCGTCATACACAACACATCTACTAGATATTTTTCATACTTCTCCCTTTATCTTCTTTAAAAATTTGGTCCACTTGGTAAAGCCACGTTTTCCTCGGTCTATCTTTTTCACGCACACCTTGCACTTCTAACTTAAATACTCGCTTAGTTCTTTCCCCATTTCCAAACTATCTTAAAATTTCTTTCATCATTTTACTTAAAACATTGATTTTAGCCATGCATTCGTTTCTGATGTTTTTATTCCGTCTTCTTTTATACATTGATACTACACAAAGTTTCTTAGTGCACGCATCTCCAGAGCAATAATCCTTATTTTGCAAAGTCCAAATTTGACTTCCATACTTGTTATTGCGACAGGATTTTGAGTACTTGGACTTTCAGGATGAATGACGTGTGGAAAATATTTGTGTGGGCTCTTGAGTGTTGGTTTCATCTTGATGTTTTGATTTTTGTTGTTTTTTATTTGTGTTTCTGCATATTTTTGTGTTCATTTTTATTCTTATGATTGTGTGCGGTATATTATGGGATAAAAATTTTTGGTTTTATTTTTGTTTCATTTTGGGTTCATTTTTGGTTTTGCTTTTGCTTTTATTCTTATGATTGTGTGCGGTATATTATGGGATGAACAAGTTTGGTCTTTCTGGAGTGATGATGTGTGAAGAGTTTAGTTCCGCATGATGTTTCCAGTTATAATTGAGTGTCACTGTTTGTCAGGTTGATGAGAACGTGCAACGGGGTTTTGTTTTTGTGTAATCAAAAATCGGAAAGAAGTATCGATTTATTTTTTCATGCTAAATATCCTCAGTGAGATACAGGCAAAAACCTAGTTTACTGGGGATACGACAAATGAAAGGCGACAAACCCATTAAAATAATATATGTCCAAATTAAATTACCTGTTGTTTTTTTGCAGATTATGTATATTTCTTGTCATATGTAATAATAAATAATAAAAAAAAACATAAAGGTGGGTACCAACACACTTTTATGTACTGTCATTTTTACTATCGTTAATATTGCGGCACGGTTGTTATATATTACATTAAGTGCTCCGTTTACTTTGTTCGCTATCGCTACCCTTCTTTAATTGTTGATTATCCTTCTTTCAAACTTTTCGAGATCTTTGTAAACAGGTTGATGTTTCGATCTGCGTATGTTTTTAGTTTTGTATATTTGAGTAAATTAATTATACGTGTGTACCATATATTTTCATTTTAATTTTTTTAGATTGTTTTTATATATATTTTTTTAATATGTTAAGGTCTTTGATTACCTGAGCCTTGACCTATCTCAGGTTTGTATTATGTGTATTCGTATGAAAGGTACGAGTAGTATACAAGTGCGTATTGCTTTTTGATATTTTCATTATATTAGGTCCTTACATATGAAATTGGCGTTTTGCCGTACTGGCAACTTTGATCTCAAATATCTTCTCTTTGGTTAGGAATTCCAAATTAAAATTTATACAGCTATTTACTCAAGTATTTGTGTTTCGAAAATTATAATTCATTTGTTTTTTCCTCAATTGTTTTTTTTCTTTGCGTCACTCAGTTTACAAAATGGAAAACTTGAAATATCGCGTTATTTACGAGTACGAGTTCCACCGTGGCACCAGTGCTGCAGAAACGGCTCGAAGGATTAATGATGTGTATGGCGACGGTGCCGCAAAAGAAAACACAGTGCGTTTTTGGTTCCAACGTTTTCGTTCTGGAAATTTCGACCTGCAGAACAAGCCCCGTGGACGGCCGGAGACCAAAGTTGATAATGAAGAATTGAAGGCTATTGTGGAAGCGGATCCATCGCAAACCACGTCCGAGTTAGCTGCAGGCTGCGGTGTTAGCGATAAAACTGTTTTAATCCACTTGAAGCAAATTGGGAAGGTGAAAAATCTTGAAAGGTGGGTACCTCACGAATTGAGTGAAGCAAATCAACAAACGCGCGTTGACTGCTGCGTTGCATTACTCAACCGGCACAATAATGAAGGGATTTTGAATCGAATCATTACCTGTGATGAAAAGTGGATCCTGTATGATAATCGGAAGCGCTCATCGCAATGGCTGAACCCTGCCGAACCAGCCAAACCATGCCCCAAGCGAAAATTGACTCCAAAAAAGTTACTTGTGAGCGTTTGGTGGACTAGTGCTGGTGTCGTTCACTACAGCTTTCTTAAATCTGGCCAGACGATTACGGCAGATGTCTATTGTCAGCAACTGCAAACCATGATGGAAAAGCTAGCTGCTAAACAACCGAGGCTGGTTAATCGCTCTAGGCCACTGCTGCTTCATGATAACGCTAGACCACACACTGCACAACAGACGGCTACCAAATTAGAAGAGCTTCAATTGGAATGTCTAAGACATCCACCGTACTCTCCGGACCTTGCCCCGACAGATTACTATTTTTTTCGAAATTTGGATAACTTCTTGCAAGGGAAAAAATTCAACTCCGATGGGGCAGTCCAAACCGACTTCAAAGATTTTATTGATTCCCGTCCGAATGGTTTTTTTAGTAAAGGGATCGATGAACTACCTATGAGATGGCAAAAGTGCATAGATAGCAATGGTACATACTTTGATTAAATAAATATATTATATTAAAAAAAAATCAACTTTATGTTCCTCCCAAACAAAACGCCAATTTAATATGTAAGGACCTAATATAATTCATGTAAATATTTATAATTTTTGTGACAAGTTATATTTATATTTTTATGCGCACTCAAAATTATTATTTGAGTGTTACTGTTCGACTGACGAACTTCGTGGCCTAGTTAGTAAGATGCTTGTCTCCTAATCCAGAGGTTGCGGGTTCGATTCCCGTTGGTACGTAGACTTTTTAAAAAAGGATTCCAGGATTCTGGTTTTCACTTAAGACCTCTAACATATTTCTGATAAGTTGGAATACATTGTCACATGGTAAAAATACCGCCAGGTTGAACTGTATTCAACGAAAGTTAAATACAATACAATACTGTTGCAACTTTTAGTCGATAAAAGTCTGTACATTGTAAAAAAAAAAAATCAGGTATTATAGGTATGATATAATTGAGAAAATGTAGCATGGTCCCTGTGACAGTTCACAAATTTGCCCCAATACAACATTGTAACGACGTTCAGTAATTTTAATTATTTTATCAACTTTAATATTAGTCTCGATTCTAATAAATAGCAAGTTATTTAGGTAAATACATTACATAAAACTAACAATAATGACAAATTAATACATCTTGTCACAAATTAGCAAAAATGTGGCAGTTTGTTAAAATCAAATAATATTTGGTGACGTTTGTCAAAAGTAACTACGTTAGTCTGCATTGGCTAGGGATGGGGTATACGATAATTGGATTTTCGATTTATTTATGCCTAAAATTAAATGTTCACAATTAATATTAATTCAAAGTGGATCTTTAAATTTTTAAAGATAGATACAAATCATACAACACATTAGAAAGACAGTATAATGAAAATTAGGAATTAAAACGTCAGTTTAGAGAAAAACAATTTTTCAATTTATAAAAAAAACGATTCGATTTGTAAAAAAAAAAAACGATTTTACCCTATCCCTGTGAGACATGACATTTCAAACGTCGCAGGGACCATCCTAAATTTTCTCAAGTATATTACTATTTGTAGGTTATGTTCAAAATAAAATAAATAATGGTATGTTACATTACAAATAGCTTTAATCTTAAGATTTCGATATATCTTATCTGTCACTGATAACAAATATGAACTGTGAAAAAGAATTTACATTTCTATTGATAAGTCCGATATCCACAGATACCTGTTGTCATCAATGTCTGTTTTCATATATCATAAGGTGGTGCAATTATTTCCATTTCGGTTTTCGTTATAAAATATTCATAATATCAGTGTTTTCAAGGTGATTGTGCGTGTTTTGGTTTGTTACAAATATCAAGTAAGAGATTGCAGTAATATATGCTTCTTTGATGAATGGCTATGTGGAATTCTAGCTCTTTAGCAAGGTTTGCCTGTATGTATGTAGTATTGAACAAGTGTTGATCTGCCTGCTGGTGTGTGCTTACTGCAGTGGTGTGTACATGCATGCAATAAAGCAATACACACACGATTGACACAAGATTGACTGACAATCTTACTCTATAGCGAGGGATTGCCTGTATGTATGTAGCACTGTTCAGGTGTTGAACTGTCTGCTGGTGTGTGCTTGCTGTAGTGCTGTGTGCATGCACACAATATAACAATACACGCACAGGCGTCATCCATCCACAGGATGGACTGACAATCTTACTCTATAGCGAGGGATTGCCTGTATGTATGTAGCACTGCTCATGTGTTGATCTGCCTGCTGGTGTGTGCTTGCTGCAGTGCTGTGTACATGCATGCAATAAAGCAATACACGCACGGGCGTCATCCATCCACAAGATTGACTGACAATCTTACTCTATAGCGAGGGAGTGCCTGAATGTATGTAGCACTGCTCAGGTGTTGATCTGCCTGCTGGTGTGTGCTTGCTGTAGTGCTGTGTGCATACACACGATAGAACAATACACGTACAGGCGTCATCCATTCACATGATGGACTGACAATCTAACTCTATAGCGAGGGAGTGCCCGAATGTATGCAGCACTGCTCAGGTGTTGATCTGCCTGCTGGTGTGTGCTTGCTGCAGTGCTGTGTACATGCATGCAATAAAGCAATACACGCACGGGCGTCATCCATCCACAAGATTGACTGACAATCTTACTCTATAGCGAGGGATTGCCTGTATGTATGTAGCACTGATCATGTGTTGATCTACTTGCTGGTGTGTGCTTGCTGTAGTGCTGTGTGCATACACACGATATAACAATACACGCACAGGCGTCATCCACCCACAAGACTGACTGAAAATCATACTCTATAGCGAGGGAGTGCCCGAATGTATGTAGCACTGCTCAGGTGTTGATCTGCCTGCTGGTGTGTGCTTGCTGTAGTGCTGTGTACATGCATGCAATAAAGCAATACACGCACAGGCGTCATCCATCCACAAGATTGACTGACAATCTCACTATAGCGAGGGAGTGCCTGATTGTATGTAGCACTGAACAGGTGTTGATCTGTCTGCAGGTGTGTGCTTGCTGTAGTGCTGTGTGCATACACACAATATAACAATACACGCACAGGCGTCATCCATCCACAAGATTGACTGAAAATCTTACTCTATAGCGAGGGAGTGCCCGAATGTATGTAGCACTGCTCATGTGTTGATCTGCCTGCTGGGGTGTGCTTGCTGCAGTGCTGTGTACATGCATGCAATAAAGCGATACACGCACGGGCGTCATCCATCCACAAGATTGACTGACAATCTCACTATAGCGAGGGAGTGCCTGATTGTATGTAGCACTGCTCAGGTGTTGATCTGTCTGCTGGTGTGTGCTTGCTGTAGTGCTGTGTGCATGCACACGATATAACAATACACGCACATGCGTCATCCATCCACAGGATGGACTGACAATCTTACTCTATAGCGAGGGAGTGCCTGTATGTACGAGTATGTAGCACTGCTCATGTGTTGATCTGTCTGCTGGTGTGTGCTTGCTGTAGTGCTGTGTGCATACACACGATAGAACAATACACGCACAGGCGTTATCAGGCGAACAATACACGCACAGGCTGACAATCTTGCTCTATAGCGAGGGAGTGCCTGTATGTATGTAGCACTGCCAATGTGTTGCTCTGTCTGCTGGTGTGTGCTTGCTGTAGTGCTGTGTGCATGCACACAATAGATCAATACACGCACAGGCGTCATCCATCCACAGGATGAACTGACAATCTTCTTCTATAGCGAGGGATTGCCTGTATGTATGTAGAACTGCTCATGTGTTAATCTGCCTGCTGGTGTGTGCTTGCTGTAGTGCTGTGTACATACACACGATAGAACAATACACGCACAGGCTGACAATCTTGCTCTATAGCGATGGAGTGCCTGTATGTATGTAGCACTGCCAATATGTTGATCTGCCTGCTGGTGTGTGCTTGCTGTAGTGCTGTGTGCATGCACACAATAGAGCAATACACGCACAGGCGTCATCCATCCACAGGATGGACTGACAATCTTATTCTATAGCGAGGGATTGCCTGTATGTATGTAGCACTGCTCATGTGTTAATCTGCCTGCTGGTGTGTGCTTGCTGTAGTGCTGTGTGCATACACACGATAGAACAATACACGCACAGGCTGACAATCTTGCTCTATAGCGATGGAGTGCCTGTATGTATGTAGCACTGCCAATATGTTGATCTGCCTGCTGGTGTGTGCTTGCTGTAGTGCTGTGTGCATGCACACAATAGAGCAATACACGCACAGGCGTCATCCATCCACAGGATGGACTGACAATCTTATTCTATAGCGAGGGATTGCCTGTATGTATGTAGCACTGCTCATGTGTTAATCTGCCTGCTGGTGTGTGCTTGCTGTAGTGCTGTGTGCATACACACGATAGAACAATACACGCACAGGCTGACAATCTTGCTCTATAGCGATGGAGTGCCTGTATGTATGTAGCACTGCCAATATGTTGATCTGCCTGCTGGTGTGTGCTTGCTGTAGTGCTGTGTGCATGCACACGATATAATAATACACGCACAAGCGTCATTCATTCACAGGATGGACTAACAATCTTACTCTACAGCGAGGGATTGCCTGTATGTATCTTATCTAGCACTGATCATGTGTTGATCTGCTTGCTGGTGTGTGCTTGCTGTAGTGCTGTGTGCATGCACACAATAGAGCAATACACGCACAGGCATCATCCATCCACAATATGGACTGACAATCTTACTCTATAGCGAGGGATTGCCTGTATGTATTTAGCACTGCTGAGGTGTTGATCAGTCTGCTGGTGCGTGCTTGCTGTAGTGCTGTGTGCATGGACACAATAAGCAATACACGCACATGCGTCATCCATACACTCTTATTTTGGAAAACGCTTATCTACATGATCTACCTGACTATCATACAGTGCTTGTGAATAATGCGTGTATTCCATGTTCCAGTAAAAAGGACCAGCCACCATGAAACTCATCCCATGTTTGCGCCCCGCGGACAGTAACCAGCTGATGTCGAAACAGATCGACAAGGATATCAAGTCATGGATCAAACCTTATAAATATGTGAGTATGTTTAACTTATTCGTTTATTTTGTTCAATGCTGGATAGATTACGACCACGAAAATTGCTAATATCACTATAGTCCAAACGAAACGAACATGAATCAGGTATTTATTTATTCAATAAACGACACAACAGTATCTTTTATATACAAATACAGACATAACAAGTTATATAGGTTGGCGCAACAAGAACTGCAGTTTTAAATTTGTAAACGTATAATATATTTATAATGGGCATACGTCATCTACATTAGTGTTTCCCAAATTGGGGGCCGCGGGATTTCTCGAGGGGGTCGCGAAAATATTCAGTACAAAGTACAAATATTCATGTGAGTATTAAATTGTTTCATGTGAGAAAAGTTTTTATTAAAAAAAAAAAAACGCACACAGGTCTAATAAATGCGTACCTTGCTATCTCTTCTCATATCTTTATTCCTCCATATGACATATCTCCGCCCGCCCGCCACAACTGCAGCTATATCTACCTGAATCCTTACTTTTACTGAACACCTTAAATCATCAGCGAGTAATAAATACCTTGAGTGCCTTATTTCCATAATGTAGGTCCCAAATTTGACCCTTGTGGAGCTCCTGAATATGCCGTGAAGTAATTAGATTTACACAATCCATATGAACTATGTCTCCTATCGGTAAAATAACCGAAAAACTATTCGATCAACATATCCGGGACTCCAAAGCAATCCATTTTGTCAAGCACTAATTTGTAGTTTACGCGATCATAAGCCTTGAAGACATTATGATGGGAGCAATTAATTTTGAAACCATTCCCAAATGAGGTTCCAGTCCGTCTAAAGGCATAAACAGTCTCCATAAGATGAAATTTTACAGAACACCTTAAATCGTCGGCGAATAATAAACACCTCAAGTGCCTTATTCTTCTTCTTCCTAGTAAGCCGAGAGTAAGCATCTTTGTCTCCGGCAGCCCGAAAAAGATCCCCAATGCTCCTTATACCAGTACAATAACGTATACTGCGGAGCCATGAGATTTGCTTCTTGCCAACACCTCTTCGACTCTCTATTTTGCCTTGGATGATCAGGTGCAGTAATTTGTACTTTTCTCCTCTAAATAGGTACATGACCCAAATAGGATTCTTTTCGGATTTTACTATTAGTCAGGAACTCTCTATCAACTTTGGCTCTTTGAAGAACCCTCGTGTTGCTGACCATATGCGTCCAGGGTATCCGTAGCATTCTCCGGTGCATCCACATTTCGAATGCTTCCAGCCGGTTCATACTACCAACTTCGAGGGTCCATGATTCCACTCCATATAATAACACTGACCAAACGTATCACTTGACAAACCGTTGTCGAAGTTTCAAGTTTAGATTATAATCGCAGAATACGATTCTCATGTTATTAAATGTTTCAATTCTGCACTTGACTTCGGTTTCTAGGTCGAGGTCTTCCACTAGGATACTTCCGAGGTATTTAAATGTTTCCACTCTCTCTACATCAGCACCGTACAATGTAAGACGTGCTCCTGCGTGATCCTGCCGGACAAACACCATGAACTTAGTTTTACTCAAGTGCCTTATTACTGTACCAATATCGTTGTAAAAGATTAAAAAGAAAGAAGGCCTCAAATTTGACCCTTGTGGAACTCCTCAATATGCCATGTCATCATCATCATCATCATCAGCCTGTACCCATTCACTGCAGGATGCAGGCGTCTCCAAGTTGTCTCCACAAAATCCTGTCCTTTGCACATTGCTGCCACATAATACCTGCATGCTTACGTATTTCGTCCACCCAGCGCGCCTTAGGTCTTCTTACAGGCCTTTTTATACCTATTGGGTACCACTGGATTACTTCATACGTCCAACGATGGTGTGTTGCTCGGGCGATATGTCCAGCCCACTTCCACTTGAGTCTTTTTGCAACCTCTATAACATCTTCAACCTTTGTTTGGGCTCGTATCCACTCATTACGTTTTCGGTATCTTCTGGTATAACCTAGCATGCACCTTTCCATGCTGCGTTGTGTTGTTTGGAGCTTTTGTATCATTCGTACCGATAAAGTACAAGTCTCGCATCCATATGTTAGTACTGGCAAGGTGCATTGGTTAAATACCTTCCGTTTGAGGCAGATTGGGAGTTGTATAATTACATGGCATATTACATACTTCCGTATGTAATATGCCATGTAATTAGATTTATACAATCTATATAATATTGTCTCTTATCAGTTAAGTAAATGAAAAATGAATCGATCAACATATCCGGGACTTCAAAGGTATTTATTTTTCAAGATGTAATTTGTAGTTTACCAGATCATAAGCCTTTAAGACCTTATGATAGGAGTAATGTATCGGATGCATGCGTCACCTAAAATACATGATTTAATTTGTGTAATTGCTGTGTAAATATTGTAGAATTGATATCTGTACCTCTTGTAATGAAATGTTCCTTATGCGTGGCTTTCGCAATAATCACTATAAATAATCGAAAAGCCCATGCATGCAGAGAACGCGCGGTATACATGGTATCTAGCAAGTATCTAGTACGACATGACGACATACACGGGTGAATCAAGGGGCTTACGATGAACGATGGGCTGCACATAAGGAACGAAAAATGAGCAAAACATATTCTCAGTTTCTGGAACGTCTACTGTGTTTTATTTACGACAAACTTCTACCTGCTAAAGAGGAATCTCTTCACCCTGCTACTTTTTACCGCAAAAGCAAGAAGTAAACCGGAATCTACGAGTATCGAGCGACAGCCATCCACCTATTTTAGTCTTTGTACCAGTGCTGTACAATCAATCAATTTTGACTCTATTTCGAAATGGCGTTCAAGTCCGTCTGAAGGAGAAAACAGTATTCATAATATGACATTTTACTGAACATCTTTAAATCCTCAGATAATAATAAATATCTCGAGTGCCTTATTACTGAATCAATATCATTGATAAATATTAAACAGAAAGAAGGCCTCAAATTTGACCCTTGTGGAACTCCTGGATATGCCATGTAATTAGATGAAATCAGCCTTATGGCGATGAAATCGGCCTTGAAGATGTACTCTTCTCCGAAGGAACATCTCTCAGACACAAATTCAAAAGACACAATAAAGCAATACCTTTAAGGGACTTGAATATAAAGTGACAACGTTTGAAATCCACCTGTTCGTGACACTTGAGCCAACGTAGATGTTTTAGAAGTGAACTATACTAAAGAAAATGTAGCATGGTCCCTGTGACGTTTCACAAATTTGCCCCAATACAACCTTGTAACGACGTTCAGTAATTTTAATTATTTTATCAACTTTAATATAAGCCTCGATTCTAATAAATAGCAAGTTATTTAGGTAAATACATTACATAAAACTTACAATAATGACAAATTAATACATCTTGTTACAAATTAGCAAAAATGTGGCAGTTTGTTAAAATCAAATAATATTTGGTGACGTTTGTCAAAAGTCACTACGTTAGTCCGCATTGGCTAGGGATGGGGTATACGATAATTGGATTTTCGATTTTTTTTATACATAAAATTAAATGTTCGTAATTACTATTAAATCATAGTGGATCTTGGCCTATTTAAAGATAGATACAAATCATACAATAGTACATTAGAAAATCAGTATAATGAAAATTAGGAATTAAAACGTCAGTTTAGAGAAAAATGATTTTACGATTTATGAAAAAAACCGATTAGATTTGTAAAATAAATGATTTTACCCCATCCCTTTGAGACATGACATTTCAAACGTCACAGGGACCATGCTACATTTTCTTTAGTATGATATAATATGACAATATAAAGTTTGACAATTCTTGTTTCAGGCCATCAAGATCTTACTTCTTGGCGCAGGAGAAGCCGGGAAGACTACAGTGCTAAAGCAGATGAGGATATTGCACATTCAAGGCTTCTCCAATGAGTAAGTTTCTTGTCGTATTCATCGCCATGACCTCAATATTGAGCAACGTGACTTACAAATTGTTGAGCATATTCATGTTCTTTTCTTGGGAATAATAAATAGTCCGTTGGTTTCCCATTGCCTTTTGCATCGCAGTGGGTGTTTTAGGAATTGTATACATGTTGTATATAGATCGTGAGCCTTGCGGCAATACGCAGTATTTTCAGGACTCAAGGGCGTTCTAACTAACAAGGACGTTCTAACTAACAAGGGCGTTCTAACTAACAAGGACGTTATAACTAACAAGGGCGTTCTAACTAACAAGGACGTTCTAACTAACAAGGTCGTTCTAACTAACAAGGTCGTTCTAACTAACAAGGACGTTCTAACTAACAAGGGCGTTCTAACTAACAAAGACGTTCTAACTAAGAAGGGCGTTCTAACTAACAAGGACGTTCTAACTAACAAGGGCGTTCTAACTAACAAGGACGTTCTAACTAACAAGAGCGTTCTAACTAACAAGGTCGTTCTAACTAACAAGGACGTTCTAACTAACAAGGGCGTTCTAACTAACAAGGGCGTTCTAACCAACAAGGACGTTATAACTAACAAGGGCGTTCTAACTAACAAGGACGTTCTAACTAACAAGGGCGTTCTAACTAACAAGGTCGTTCTAACTAACAAGGACGTTCTAACTAACAAGGGCGTTCTAACTAACAAGGACGTTCTAACTAACAAGGGCGTTCTAACTAACAAGGACGTTCTAACTAACAAGGGCGTTCTAACTAACAAGGACGTTCTAACTAACAAGAGCGTTCTAACTAACAAGGGCGTTCTAACTAACAAGGTCGTTCTAACTAACAAGGACGTTCTAACTAACAAGGGCGTTCTAACTAACAAGGACGTTCTAACTAACAAGGGCGTTCTAACTAACAAGAACGTTCTAACTAACAAGAGCGTTCTAACTAACAAGGGCGTTCTAACTAACAAGGACGTTCTAACTAACAAAGGCGTTTTAACTAACAAGGGCGTTCTCTCCTCAAGCGGGATTTGAACCCACTATAATTGAAAGATTAAAAATTTTACAGAATAAATATACATAGAATTTGTGTGTAAGAATAAGAAGATAATGGCTGCGGCTATTAAATTGAGTACTTCTGCACATTTTAATAAAAATAAATGTGGTAAGAAAACAGCGGAAAATTCACCAAGGGAAGTCGAAGAACTAAAAATAACTTTTTTGTTTTTTTTTTATTTTACCTGGCGAGTTTATTGCCATGTGGCAATCTCTTCCAACCAACCAGAAATATGTTTTAATGGGCCCTAAGTGAAAACCAGACTGGAATTCCATTTTAAAAAGTCTGGATTCCAACGGGGATCGAACCGATTTACGAGTAGGTGTAAGGTAGTGTATGTATCATATCTAGTATTGTACATACGTACCATCACGCCATTTTCCTGTTGGGGAAGGCAGAGAGGAGAGAACGCCAGACTTTCCTATCTCGACAAACATCTTTCGCCACTTCCACATCCAAACATCGACGATTTCTCTGCCTTTCTATTTTTCATTCACTTGATCCGACCTTATACTTTCCTCGGTATTTCTTTTACACGCCTTCCGCTCACATTTGCAATGTAAAGCTCTTTTGTTAGTCTTTCTTCATTCATTCGTTCCGCATGTCCAAACCATCTCAGCGTGCTCCTCCTCCACCTTACTCAACACATCAGCCTTAAGTTCACATTCATCCCTTATCCCTTCATTCCGTATTCTGTAACCTATTGACACTCCATCTATTTTTCTTAATGCATATTATATAATCATAAATTTTGATATGACTTCCTTAACCTTTCCCTTCCTGTGCTAAAAAAATCCGCGCATTCCGGTGCTGTGTATTCAATACACATAAAAATGAGCGATTTAAAATCGGAAAAATAAGAATATTCATAGCCAATCGCTTAAATTGATTAAATTTAAAGTCAAAAGTGATAATAATTGAAATTTAATTGCTAAAACATGAAAAAAACATCGGCCGACGTTCATAAAACGGGCGAAGAGACCACCTTATATGGATGCCTTAGAGCTACTGAGACCTGAGACGGACTAACACTGTATGTTATACCGCGAAGGAAGAAACACTACTGCAAACTGAGATTCTATTTCTTGTGTTTTCATATACCGAAGTAGAGTGAGAGTGAGATGTGAATAGCGTCGCTTCCTCAACCATAGCGGTTTTTTAGAATGAATATACCTACGTTACACACTGTCACACGTTTGATTGTATTGGTGAATTTATTTCACAAAATATCTCTGATGTGGCCGATTAGTGCTAATTATTATTAATATTATTTTTTCATTCAATGCGTAAATGTATTGCGGAGGAATACCTAAAATCTGAACCCAGTATTTATTATATTAATAGAGATATTAAAGTTTTTAGAAGCAATGTGTACTAGTTACACATCACAGGGAAGGAATGGTTAAAAGGGTTGTCTTCAAGTGCTTTCTAAATTTGCACACACCACTCATATCTCTTACACTTATAGGTAGACCATTCCACGACGCGGTTTGATTCAGAACATATAATAAGAAATGACTTAATATTTATATTTTCAATTGACAGAGAGAGACTCGACAGGGCACAGCAGATCCGTATGAACGTGCACGAAGCAGCTTTGGAACTGTCAGCCAACCTGGAACCTCTGAGTCTTCAGGCTTCGGTCCAAGCGCTGGATGCTGCAATGAAGATACGGGAGCTGGGCGCTACCTTCACTGAGGTATTCAATTCAATGTATTTTTTATAACCGGTGTAGGACGAAAAGATAAAATGATCAAATCAGATTTTCTTTCTCTTGTGTCAACAGTGGTTTAAAGAAAATTGTCTACTTGTGAATCCTCGACAGTCGTCCAGAGGAAGACCAAAGAACTCCTGGATAACTCAATGCTCCAAAATCCTGCAGAGAAACGGCCTAGATGAAAGCGACACCCAGAACCGAAGAACATACAGCCTGAGAACGAGAAGAGCCGACCCCAACAGCCTACCTAGGCAATGAGTTGGGACAGTGCCATGAAGGAGGTCTACTTGTGAATTCTCTCAAACCACATTTTAAATTTATTTATTAACACTGAATTGCTAAAAAACAATCTTGTGGGCTTATTTCCAGGCGGCAATCACTTCCAAACCAACCAGACAAAAGTGAATAATGGAACTTACATGGTCGCAAAAAAACATTCAAATGACTATCCATCCCCACGAAATCCACGAACACATGCATGAGTATATGCCCACAAACCCTACAAAGACGGACAATCACCCGAACACTCCTTTTCCTTTAAAGTGAGATATCATCAATCAAAGGAAAAGGAAGGGATGGTGGAGAGAAAATATTAATCAGGAATGAAACACGTCATATTACTGACGAGAAATTAAGAGCTCTTTGTGTCACTTTAAAGCACGCCAAGGACGGAGCAAGTCTAACATTAGTTTGTAACTGGTTCCAGAGTCTCTCTAGACAATCAATTATCGTGGGAAATCGACGTCTACTACGACCATTTTAATTTTTTTTTCAAAATTTTTAAAGTGTGTTTGAAAGTAATAAACTAGATTTGCGTTGAGTCTCGGTCCCGTGTTTTCACGTGATCGATACCTCTTCTTAAAAAGAGCATATTATTGCCATGTAGCAAATATTTTTGTGAACAATTCAATCTAAATGATTTTAGCCTCATGATTTCTAGCATGGACTCCAAACTTTTTAGCCTAAGGGCCACACTGACTCCTTCACTAAGTTCCAAGGGCCAAGACCTAGCTAGCTCATCATACCAACATACTGTAGTTTTGAATTACGCGCAAACTTCTGTATTGGGACTAGCCGGCGAGTGAGATATCTATGGCGCAGGGTGCGTGGGTGGACTCCGCTCCGTTCGCAATTTCGGTTGGTACTTACGGCCAAGTGTCAAGGACATTTCATTACGGCGGAGATAGCTACCGCGGGCCGGATTGGTGGTTCTCGCGGGCTGGTGTTGGCCCGCGAGCTGTAGTTTGGAGACCCCTGCCCTAGATAATGGAAATATGCATAAATCCCTTTGGATACGTTCGTCTATAACATCGCTGATGAAAAAAGAAAAAGAGATTAAGAGAAAAGGCAATAAGCCCGCTAGGTTGTACTGTATATAACGAAAGTGCAAACAATACGATACAATATAGTGAAAACAATAGGTTTTGCTGGTCAGCAGCTCCAGTTTGGATTGGCTCCTCATATGCTATACATGTTGATGTTGCTATTGTAGGATACCTACCTAGTAAATAAATAATTGTCAAAATAATAAGTGAATTGTTAAAACACAAATAAATTAAATTAATTATTGTTAATAATAAACATACAGGGTCAATGACCGATGAAGTATTCATAGATTGCTACACGTCAAGAACGGCGACAATGTTTACTATTTTTGTAGTACCCGCGATTTGTCTAGCCATCTCCAAATACAAATAAATAAGCTACCGCCAATTCACGTGCCAGAGTGAGACGGAGCATGTAGCGCGAACTGGTTCACTCATTTGTATAAAACACCTGCGCTCCGAGAAATAAACATATTAGTATTGTCATTCAGTCAACTGTCAAGACTTGTTATTTATTTACCTGCTGTTCACTTATCGATTTATATCCGCATTCCTGAGTCTATATTCATTGACTACAAATCAAGATCATCATGACTTATCAAGATAAGCAATCCGCTATATTGATGACTCTGAACGAGAAGTAACGCAGAATCAACTAAAACGAAGAGCGATGTCGATATCAAAATCATCAGCACGTCCTAATAGGACACGCGCTACATTGATAACGACCATCGTTACACTATGAACGAAATTGGGAGGATTTTAAAAGGACGTTTATAAGCAGAGAATGCTCTACAAATTTCACCTTACTTCTAAGAAATACAATATGACGATTTCTGTTAATAAAACAAAGTGCTTAACAATATCAAAAGAGCCACTCAGATGTAAACTGACCATCGATAACGTATTCATCAAGCAAGCAAGGTGTAGATATCTCCAGCAACAGTGACCTATATCATATAGTGAAGTACGAGCACAGACTAATAAAGCGACAGCTTCGGCTGGCTGCCTGCGGGACACCATATGGAGAAACAGACACATGCTAACCGAAAGTAAGGTCAGGATATATAAGACATGCGTCCGTCCCATCATGACATATGGGATAGAAGTGAGAGCCGATACCAACAGGACAAAAAACCTTCTCAGAGTGGCCGAAATGAGAACCCTACGCTCCATTGCAGGCAGAAGTCTTAGAGGTTGGACCAGAAATGAGACGATAAAGTCTGTCTGTGGTGTTGAAGACATAGTGAGGTGGGGAAGAAGCAGAATACGCTTCTGGAGGGATCATGTAGACCGCATGGAGGATACAAGACTTGCGAAAATTGCTAAGACTGAAAACCCTAGCAGCAGGAGATTATGAGGAAGGCCGCCGAAAAGGTGAAGGGACAGCTGGACGTCATCAAGCCCAGGACGCGAGACAACCCTTATATTAGGGGGTGGCCAGCCTTATTGGACCGCAATTCAAAACAGGTATTGGGTAAAAGCTTGCAGTCTGCACGCGTATTTTTTTTAACTAATCGACATATCAAAATGTACTTAGTTGAAGATATGGTCATATTTATCGATAATAATTTCTATACAAAAGAAGATTGACGAACTCCGTGGCCTGTTTGGTAAGACGCTTGTCTGTCAACCCGGAGGCTTCAGGTTCGATTCCCGTTGGAATCCAGTTTTTTTTTTAAAAGCATTTCAGTCTGGTTTTTGCTCAAGTCCTCTTTAACCTTTCCCTTCCGATGCCAAAAAAAATCGCGCGTTCCGGTGCTGTGTATTCAATACACATGTAAAAATGAGCGATTTAAAATCGGAAAAATAAGAATATTCATAGACAATCGCTTACATTAATTAAATTTGAAGTCAAAAGTGATAATAATTGAAATGTAATTGCTGAAAACATGGCCGATAAGTGCTAATTATTATTAATATTATTTTTTCATTCAATGCGTAAATGTATTATGGAGGAACACCTAAAATGTGAACCCAGTATTTATTATATTTACGAGTATAGTGATATTGAAGTATTTAAAAGCAATGTGTACTAGTTGCACATCACAAGGAAGGAAGGGTTAACATCGTTCTGGTTGGCTGGAAGAGATTGCCACATCACAATAAATCCATTAGGTTGTATTGTATTCAACCAAAGTGTAATATGATACAAGTAATACAGATTGATTGCAACCAATTGTTTGAAATCAATGAAGTCACTAGAAGTATTTATTTGAAAGTAAATTATTTTTTTTCTAGGAATATTTTGATCAAGTCCAAATACTGTGGGATGATCCAGCTGTCAAGGAATGTCTGAGGAGATCTAACGAATTTCAACTCATCGATAGTGCCGAATAGTGAGTATTATACTTGAGAAAATGTAGCATGGTCCCTGTGACGTTTCACAAATTTGCCCCAATACAACCTTGTAACGACGTTCAGTAATTTTAATTATTTTATCAACTTTAATATAAGCCTCGATTCTAATAAATAGCAAGTTATTTAGGTAAATACATTACATAAAACTAACAATAATGACAAATTAATACATCTTGTTACAAATTAGCAAAAATGTGGCAGTTTGTTAAAATCAAATAATATTTGGCGACGTTCGTCAAAAGTCACTACGTTAGTCTGCATTGGTTAGGGATGGGGTATACGATAATTGGATTTTCGATTTTTTTTACACCTAAAATTAAATGTTCCTAATTAGTATTAATTCATAGTGGATCTTGACCTATTTAAAGATAGATACAAATCATGCAATACATTAGAAAGTCAGTGTAATGAAAATTATGAATTAAAACGTCAGTTTAGAGAAAAACAATTTTTCCATTTATAAAAAACCGATTCGATTTGTTAAAAAACGATTTTACCCCATCCCTTTGAGATATGACATTTCAAATGTCACAGGGACCATCCTACATTTTCTCAAGTGTAGTCGAGTATGGTTATTGTGTCTATTTACTGTGTGCCTATGGTTATTACGTCTATGGACTGTGTGTCTATGGTTATTGAGTCTATGGACTGTGTGTCTATGGTTATTGCGTCTATGGACTTTTAAAGAAAACGGAAAAAAGTTGCAAAGATTACGAAATACTTGCTGCAGATATTATTGCAATATTGCTTCCAAAGGATGTATCTCCCCTTTTATCAGAACTTTTAAACTTCTTGACATGACACAGTGAAGGCTTCTTCGCTTTACACTTTGCATCCCGGACCCGTGTTTTAACGTGACAAACTAGATTTGCGTTGATTTCCGTTCCCGTGTTTTCACGTGATCGATACCTTATCATAAAAAATTACATATTACTGATATCTAGTAAATATTATTGTAACTGTTATTTTGTAGTTGTTAAATAATGTATCAGGAGATCTAACGAGTTTCAACCCATCGATAGCACTGAATAGTGAATATTGCATAGTGTTTTGTAGTAGTTAAATAATGTATCAGGAGATCTAACGAGTTTCAACTCATCGATAACACTGAATAGTGAATACATGGTATGTATTTTGTAACTGTTAAAGAATGTCTCAAGAGATCTAACGAGTTTCAACTCATCGATAGCACTGAATAGCGAGTATTGCATGGTATTTTGTAGTTGTTAAATAATGTATCAGGAGATCTAACGAGTTTCAACTCATCGATAACACTGAATAGTGAATACATGGTATGTATTTTGTAACTGTTAAAGAATGTCTCAAGAGATCTAACGAGTTTCAACTCATCGATAGCACTGAATAGCGAATATTGCATGGTGTTTTGTAGTTGTTAAATAATGTATCAGGAGATCTAACGAGTTTCAACTCATCGATAACACTGAATAGTGAATACATGGCATGTATTTTGTAACTGTTAAAGAATGTCTCAAGAGATCTAACGAGTTTCAACTCATCGATAGCACTGAATAGCGAATATTTCATGGTGTTTTGTAGTTGTTAAATAATGTATCAGGAGATCTAACGAGTTTCAACTCATCGATAACACTGAATAGTGAATAAATGGCATGTATTTTGTAACTGTTAAATAATGTCTCAAGAGATCTAACGAGTTTCAACTCATCGATAGCACTGAATAGCGAATATTGCATGGTGTTTTGTAGTTGTTAAATAATGTATCAGGAGATCAAATGAATTTGAACTCATCGATAGCACTAAATATTGAATATTGTTTTGTGTTTTTCATTGTAAGAATGTATGGAAAGAACTAAAATGCTCAAAAAAGAAAACGAGAGTTGCGCTTGTTTTGTTACCGTACCTTAAACTGCAAAAGTTTTACAAATGCAGTGTGAAAAAAGCTTAGTAAGTTTGTTTGCGCTCCCCTGACGATGAGGTGAAAGCCTTGAAACCGGTAGGTTTATACCGTTACAAAAAAGTGGAATAAACAGTTATGTTGTTTATAGTTAAGGCATAAAGATCTTTTGAAAAGAGGTTTCGTGAACACAAATCCGCCTTAACAAATCCTCTAATTTATTCTGAAATGGCTAATCATTGTCACCGTGAAAATCATACTTTTTCTATCGATGATGCCAAATTCTTACATATCAGTAGTAACGGAAATAAATTGGACAGATTAGAGGCCCTAGAAATTTCTAAGTCAGTACATCGATCCGAACATCTGTTGAATAGTTATATCCCAAAAATCTCGTCGCTCTTGGCCGAAATCGTTACATGCCTCCCTCACCCCTCAGCCTCCAACCATTGAAGCGTGTATATCGGTACCAGTTTGAACAGCATTTAGTCTTGTTTGTGCTCCCCTGAAGATGAGGTGAAAGCCTTGAAACCAGTAGGGTTATACCGTAACAAAAAAGTGGAATAAACAGTGTTTGATAAAAATAAATTACAATGGAATATACAGTGTTTGATAAAATAAATTACAATGTCTTTAAACCTCCACAACGTTAATGCCTTAACTATAAACAATATAGAAAAGTTCTTGTGGTTTTCTAGTTTCTTGAACCGCATCAGCAACGTAAGAAGGCCCGAGTACATTCCCGATGACTCTGATATTCTCCAATGCAGACAGAAGACAACAGGAATTCAAAAGCTCGAGTTTCAAGTCAAGGTAAAAAATATTTCCCTCTATCTACAGAGTTACTAAATTATGTGTATATCATAGTTAGAAAACGTAATACCAAATAAAGTGGAATTAATATTTTACTACCTTGATCAAATTTTTTTAGGACCGGCCACCGTGTGGCGCTGTCAGTCACCCGATTGGAATTCTTTTTTTTGTTAGATTACCACATCTATCATTGACACTTCCCTCCAAATTTCAGCGTCATAGCTTGACATTTGTAAAAGTTACGTTGTACTGAGTACATCTACCTTTGTGCGTGTTTTCGATTTTTTACAAGTTTGAAAATGGCATCAACTGTGCATCAACGAGTTTGCATCAATTTTTTTGTGAAAAACGGATTTAACGGTCCGCAGACCTTGGAAATGTTGGAGATGTGTTTTTTGGTGGCACGAACGCTTCAGAAGTGGTCGTGAGTCGGTCGAGGATGACGAACGCAGTGGCAGTCGAAAATCGATGAAAACATTGATAAAATCAAAGAAATGTTGGCCGAAAACCGCAAAATGACCATCAGAGAGCTGGCAGAGGACTTGAACATCGCTTATGGATCCGCTCAAGACATTTTGGTTAGTGATTTGGGCCTCAGACGTGTCGCTGCAAAACTGGTGCCGAAAGACCTCAATTTCATGCAAAGAAAGGACCGCATTGAAATCGCGAAAGACATGATTTACATGAGTTTTTCACCAAAAACAACACGACTACTATCCAGCAGCCTTTGAATTCACCTGATCTGGCTCCCTGCGACTTTTTCCTGTTCAACCGACTTAAAAAACCGTTTCGCGGAACGCGTTACAGCACCCGAAAGGATGTCATGAAAAAATCGATGACGGCTCTGATGGACATACCGAAAATTGAGTACCAGCGGTGTTTCGAGGATTGGATCAAGCGCTGACGTAAGTGCGTTGCAGTCGATGTGGAGTACTTTGAAGGGGACCATATTGATTTTGATGAATAAACTTGTATTTTCGATTTTATGAATAAAGTCCTAAAACTTTTTGATCAAGGTATATATCTATTCAACGATGCTCCATCCTACAAGATTTCTTCTAGTTATGTTGGGATACTACCTCAGCGTGAGGAGGGATGTGAGGGTCTCTTCTCATATATTTAAGTTGCTGACGGGAGCTACACTTAATCGTACTATGCTGGAAAATGTATGGTTTCTGACAACTTGTCAACTATTCGAGGTACATAAATAGTAAACGTTGAAGGTTTTTTCAATTATTTGCAGCAACAGGAATATAGCAGTTTGATGAAAAGCTAATGTTGCGAAATCTGCGTCGTAAAGCAAACAGAAGGAAAAAATAAATTACTTTGCTGTCGTATTTAAAATAAAATATGTAGGATCATTTCCAATTTTCGTTTTCGTTTCCCAATATTTTTAGCGTAGATTATCCGGGTTATTTTTTCCCTGCTGACACGAATAATCGAGAGTTTACTGTGATTTCATTATTTAGTCTATGCACCGTTTTGTTTCACTGTCTTACGCCGTCTTTTTGGAAACTATACTCATTCATCGTTCCAGAACTTTGCATCATTCATGGTAAAGAACTGCTTCAGATAGTTTCTG
Source organism: Odontocerum albicorne (assembly GCA_949825065.1). NCBI lineage: Eukaryota > Metazoa > Arthropoda > Insecta > Trichoptera > Odontoceridae > Odontocerum > Odontocerum albicorne. The sequence continues at coordinate 14,598,796 of OX463867.1, forward strand.
CAGGCCTCCAGAGAAGTGAAGTTCTTCTCCTGAAGAAAATTAGAAGTCGTAATTAGAGGGTACTAGTTCCAGTGAATATGGCTGGTGGGGTAAAACATTCTAGCCCAGTTGAATCAATTTTCGCCGGATCTGCAAAGATTCGTGAAGGTGAAATATGACACCCTTTCTATTTACTAATAATGAACGTTTTCGGTTAACTGTTGCCTTCAATTAATCAAATTGCGAGCAGTATTTTCTTGAATTGATCAACTGGTTGTGTGGAAGCAGTTCATAGTAGATGATTCCCTTCAAATTCCACCAGATACACACCATATTTTTTTTCCTGATGAATACCAGCATTTGGAGTGGTTAATGGTGGTTCACCTTGTTTGACACATGACCTCTTCCATTCGACATTGTTGTAGATGTTCCATTTTTCGTCGTTCGTCATCATTCGTTTAAAAAATGCTTTATTTTCATTGCTTTTTTGCAGTGAATCGCTTACAGATACCTGATCCATTTAGTTTTATACTGTGTAAAAACAATCAATCAATTCTCGTTGGCTAAATTATTTTATCTTTTCAGATTCCGAAAGGAATGCAAGGTGGAACTCAGGACTTTTGGATGTTTGACGTAGGTGGACAAAGAGGAGAGAGAAAGAAATGGATACAGGTATGATAAAATACATTATAGTGCAACTTATGATATATAGTCCAACACTGTTTTCACCTCATCATCAGGAAGTACAAACACGACTGAATAATGTTCGAACTGGTACCAACATACACGCTTCTAACGATAAAACATCGGGTTAGGGATTGTGGGTGAAAGGAGGAAGGAGACAACTTCAGCAAGCAGCGGTGAAATCTTGGGAATGCAAGTATTTACCAGATGTTCATTCCAATGCACTGATTTGGATGTTTCTAGGGCCTCTAATACGTTCAATTTATTTCTGTTACTTCTGATTACCAGTACGAGTTTTAAGTTACTCAGTATTGTTTGACCTCCCCTGATGATGCGGTGGAAACCTTGAAACCGGTAGGGTTATACCGTTGTATAAAGTAGAATAAACAATGTTGGACCAAAAAAATAACAATGTATTTAAACCTCCACAATGTTATTTTTTTAAACTGGCGAGTTTATTGCCATGTGGAAATCTTTTCCAACCAAAAAGCGGTTTTTATAGGCCCTAAGTGCTGAAGTGTTAATGCCTTACCTATAAATAATACATTATATATGCATACATATATAGTATACACACATGCATACACGCATATATTCAAAGTCGCTTAAATACGTCGATAAGTGCTTTCTAACGCACTCAATCTTAGAAGATAATTTACTTTTGCTTTTGGTAATGTGATATGAAATATGTCAATATCCGAAGCACTCCCGTTCAGAAGAGTTAAGGCCCTTCCAACAGACATAGCGGCTGGAAGACCCGTTCTTGCGTATGTTATTGAGAACAGTTCTTGCCGGCGAAGTCTAGTGTAATTGTTAGGAACATTTAACGCTAATCTTTGTAGTAATGCTGGACAGCTCACAACTCCTTGAACGAGTAACATAGCAGTCTTAAATTTACACCAATCTTCCGTATTCTGTTAAGCATCACTCTACATATTCTGTCATACATTATCACTCTACATATTCTGTCACACATTATCACTACATATTCTGTCACACATTATCACTCTACATATTCTTCTTAGTGCAAACATTTCTACAGTATTTATTCAGTTCCTTTCAGTATTTTTCACTTCCACGTTTCATACCCATTGATCAAATTTGGTACAGTACCCGGCGATAAGTAATACACATCGGGCTTAAAAAAGAGACTGTCGGTTTGTAGAGCGTCGTCTCTGTCACACGACGCCACTGACAAGTCGCGCCGGAACACGTGCATGATTGACAGAGACGACGCTCTACAAACCGACCGTCTCTTTCGTAAGCCCGGGGTGCATTACTTACCGCCGGGTACTGTACTAAAATATTGTTGTGGACTATCATCTTATCAGATTTGGATACTTAATTATGTTATCCCTCTAAAATGGCAAAACACTAACGATAACCTTGACTTTTGTAGGTGTTTGAAGGTATCCACGCAGTATGGTTCTTGGTGGCTTCCAGTGATTTCGACCAGACCTTGAGGGAAGACGAGAGCCAGAACAGGTTAAGAGAAGCCGTTTCACTCTTCCAGGATGTCTGGAGAAGCAGGTTGATGAATCAATAATATGTTATATATATTGACAGCAATTTAGTATGTAAATATACATGTATACATATCAAGCAATTTACTGTCAGTGTAGACAAAGTGGTCAGAGTGCCAGACTTTCATATCTTGATATACATACTTCGTCTCCTCTACATTAATACACCTTCTTATACAAATCATGTGATTCTTATCTGACTTTTTACGTTTTTTTAAAGGTGTAATTACCAACTTTTATGTATGGGAGTGAAACGTGGGAGTGAAAAGATACGAATAACTGCTGTAGAAATATGTGAATTAAGAAGAATGCATCAGGTGATAATATATGACAGAATACGGAATGAAATGATTAGGAATGAATGTGAACTTAAGGCTGATGTGTTGAGTAAGGTGGAGAAGAGCGTTCAGTGATGTGTCACACCTCTTTCCTATTTAAAAACAAAATTAGGTTGTACACATTTCAATACATAAATTAGTTATAAAACATTACCATCAAATGAGGTGTGACACTCCCGTTCAGGTCAGCCGGTTTCTTAAAGAGGCAGGAACTCTTTGGCTCTCAGGGGTTTGTTGGGTTCCTCTGACTCTGAATAACTCTCTCTCAACTCTCGCAGGGACAGGCGACACAATTAAACAAGTATAATTTGGAATGAAACAGTTTATTATATTGTAAAAAAAAAGAAAAAAAGAAAAAAAAAAATATATATAAAAAAAACTTGACGAATGTCAAGAAAAAAAGTTTAAAATTGGCAAGAAAGAATGTGTTGTATTTAGCAAGGGAGATTTCAATAACAATTTGAAATTACTTTACTCGGTGGGTTTTTAGCGTGGCGACGAAATCCAGCATTGAAATTAAAAGGAATAATATTCACCCGTAATTAAAGATGGCGTCCTGGGCTTCTGCGATACACGAAGAAAAACTAGTCAGGCTGTCCTCGGTACAAACACTATTTCTGGACAGACGTCCTAACCGTATCTTATCTGAAGGCACAAGAAGGCTCCTCGTGGAAGTTCGGGCCTTTTATAGGCACTTGCGAGAAAGAGAGGCTACACGTACTCATTCTCACTTAAAATAATAGTTTCGATAGTAACGTCATAGATATGATACTTTACTTTTAAAAGACAATTGAGATCGGTGTCTCTTACAATTCATCAAAAGGGTATATCGTCTAGACAGAATTTATTGCTTCCTTGAGCACTGGATTTTTATGACCCTGCTTTTGTCTTCTCAGTCGTTTACCGATGGCCTTACAATTTCCATCTTTACAAAACAGAATTGAATTTATTTTAGACCCTTTTCCTAAACAAACAATGACCATGGAATTCTTTACAATCCGAATGTAGTTTTACAACCCGAGCCGACCACCTAAGTTGGCGGTGCACTATTTCATTTGTATAACCAAAACAAAATTGAATTTATTATAGGCCCCTTTTCCTAAACAAACAATAACCATGGGATTCTTTACAATCCAGGATATAATCTTGTACTCCAAAGCGGTGAGCACTTAAGATAACCTTTTTTTCTATTGACTTAATCTTAGCGACAGTATTAGAAATATACTAAATTATTTTGTTTCGAGAAACATGTTTCAGGAGCATGAAATGTTGCGAATTTAGTATTGGGGATGTGAACTATGTAATTTATCAAATACAGTCCTGACAGATGGTTTAGACACGTGGAACGAATAAATGAAGAAATACCAACAAAACAATTACACAGTGCAAATGCGAGTAGAAGATGTGGTACAAAAAGACCAAGGTAAGTATCGTTGGATCAAGTGAATGCTATTTTGAAAGAAGGAAAGTAAAATAAATCGAAGGAGCTGTATGGATATGTAAGAAATGAAATACGAGTACATACGAGTATGTGCCGAGATAGGCAAGTCTAGCAGTTTTGTCTTTTCTGCCTACACCAGCAGGGAAACGACGTGATGGTATGTATGAAATATTATTATTATTATGTTGTTCTTATTTTTTTCTTTCAGAAGATTCATGATCTGTTTTCTTTTTCTTTATTATTTCTGGGATGTGAACTGTCAGCAATCCTTCCATCTCTTTGAAGATCTGCGAAGTGATCGCTTTCCAATGGGGTATACCATCCAGGCCTCTCTCTATCGGGGTAGGCAGAGGGCATACAACCTTGTAACGATGTTCAGTCATTTTAATTATTTTATCAACTTTAATATAATCCTCGATTCTAATAAAAAGCAAGTTATTTAGGTAAATACATTATATAAAACTAACAATAATGACAGATTACTATAATATATCTTGTCACAAATTAGGAAAAATGTGGCAGTTTGTTAAAATCAAATAATATTTGGTGACGTTTATCAAAAGTCACTACGTTAGTCTGCATTGGCTAGGGATGGGGTATACGATAATTGGATTTTCGATTTTTTTTATACATAAATCGTAATTAGTATTAATCCATAGTGGATTAATACTATTTAAAGATGTTTGGCCTATTTAAAGATACATACAAATCATACAATACATTAGAAAGTCAGTAAAATGAAAATTAGGAATTAAAACGTCAGTTTAGAGAAAAACAATTGTTCGATTTATAAAAAAACTATTCGATTTGTAAAAAAAAACGATTTTACCCATCCCTTTGTGACATGACGTTTTAAACGTCGCACGGTTCATCCTAGACTTTCTGAAGTATAAGTGCACGTACATATTTCTAACTATTCGGATTTATTCAATCTTTTTCCACGACCACAATTCAATATAACGTTTTAAATATGGTACTAAAATATTATAGTAGTGTGTCATATTGGCAAATTTTGATACTGCCCGGTTCGAGTATATATGTTTTAGGCTAAGGACACACCAAAGTGCTTCGCTAGGTGCTAAGCTAGGAGCTAAGTTACTAATAGACTAAGTGATTTCATGCTTGGTCACACCAAATTGCTATGCACAAATTCATTTGACATTTGGAAGCGGTTGAGTAAATAAACGATGCCACTCTCAAAACTAACCAATTTTATTACAACTTACCTTATCTTTACTTACTTCCTGTGTAACTTCATTCCAAAGTGATTTTATTACAGGTACATTTTTGTATAATTTGCTCGATGGGTTTCACAAAGGTTCCCTTTTATACACAGCTGTTATTAAAACTTCCTCTATCTTGCAAAATTACTTGGTGACACAATACAATTTACCAACACGTCTGTTCGCTAGGAGACTCACTAGGTGACTAATCGTCATGTAGCGTGGCGCGAAGCGTGCAGTGTGCGTTGGTTCGCTAAGATTTGTCACCTAGCTCGCAGCGTAGCTCTAAGCACCAAGCGAGGCTCCTACCTGCGTAGCTGAGGCCTTAGTGCTCCATTGTCATTGTTTACTATCGCTACACACCGTTTGATATCCCTCGTAACTCTTCTAACATGTGAGAAAAATCTACCTAAATTCAATAACAATTTATGGCAAGGAAATATAATATTTCTTGTCAGATTCGTATTTACTCTACGTTATGAAGAGTTTACTTTTATGTACGAGTATAATAACAAAGAGCTCTCTGGGTGGGAAAAATAACTTCTCCACGACAGTTTCAAAAATCGTTGCCTGTCGCACCAGATAACTTCTTCCTGCTTTAACAATAACACGATCCAGTGATGAGACACAGATGGCGCTTCTATAAAAACGAAAACCAACCCCCCAATCAAAAAAAAAAAAAAATCTCCATAGCTCCAATGAAAACGTCGTCCTGTCCCATCGATACGGACCCCGCCTACCCTCTACCTAAATAGCAGAAATAAATATCAAACCAAAAAATCTTTAATTAACCTGTTCACCGCGTTAAAAATCAAATTCCACGAATCCTGTGCGCGGCACAATTTCAGCGTTTTTTAATTTCTAAGTTTAAACACATATTTTGTTTAGAACCACTGATATTTGATTACAACACCAAGTAAACATGACACTTAAGTAATTTTCTGATAATAAATAATAGTCATTACTCTTAAGGAGACTCATTAAATAAAGGAGATAAACTTAACATTACGTAAAATAAACAAAGGAATGCTACGATCAAATCAATGCTTCATGACACTCACCCAATCAACCCAATATGCATATAGCACTAGTAATGTTTATTTACGTAAGAGAGACTTAGTAATGTTTATTTACGTCAGAGAGACTCATCGCAGGACTCGATCCGCGCGACAGGTTGCAGAATGCTGGAAATATTGAGAAACCAAAAAAATTCGGCGCTCTGTTTATTCAACAATATCTCATAAACTAATATATTATTTGACAAGGTTTTCAGAGATGTCGCTAGAATACAGATTATTTTAAATTTTAGTTCAATTTTTATTTCGGTTTTGTTTCATTTTTTTAAGTATTTGTGATTTGAAACTTGGATTGTCGTCAGATCACAGGCGTTTGTGCTCCCCGCGGGGAAAGAGTTAATATTGTACTAACTTCTTGTGGCAGGTTCCTCCTTAATGCCGGTCTGATTGTCTTCCTCAACAAGCAAGACTTGCTGGAGCGGAAGGTCCGCGAAGGCAGATGTATAGGAGACCACTTTCCAGAGTACCACCGGTTCAAGCTACCTTCGTCTGTCCCCCAGTCGCAGGATGAGTATGTCAAGACTAAGATGTTCATCAAAAACATGCTGGTGGTGAGTAGATATTACTGCTTATCGTTCTTCATTGGTTTAAGTCCAGAAAGAGTTGCTGCTGTCGTCAAAGAGGAGCAAAGAAACTGGACTTGTTTTTGAGACATGGGTTTGCATTTGTTTTCTGAGACATGGGCTTACATTTGTTTTCTGAGACATGGGTTTGCATTTGTTTTCTGAGACATGGGTTTGCATTTTTATGAATGTTTTTTTCTCCTCCAAGGCTGTGAACTTCTCTCTCAACGCACAACCTCATCTTATTAACATCTCTCGTACTTCTAGAGAATTGTCTTTCTTGTTGGTGATATTTGCTGTAAGTTGTTTTAAAATTTCTACCTCTGTACATCTTTTTTTTTATTTTATTTTACACATGATAAGAAATATACATAATTTGCGAAAAAACAACAGGTAATTTAATTCGGACACACAATATTAATGGATCTGGGTTTGTTGCCTTTAATTTTTTGTAATTTGTTTTTATCAAACACTGTTTATTCCACTTTTAATAATGGAATAACCCTACCGGTTTCAAGACTTTTACCCCGTCACCAGGGGAGCACAAACGAAACTTGTTTGTGCTCCCCTGATGATGAGGTGAAAGCCTTAAAACCGGTAGGGTTATACCGTTACAAAAAGTGGAATAAACAGTGTTTGATAAAACAAATTACAATGTCTTTAAACCTCCACAATGTTAATGTCTTAGCTATAAATAATATATTTTATTTTTATTTATTTATATACAAGAAATCTTATAAATACATAATTTGTGAAAAAAATAAAGGTCCCAAAATAGAGCCCTGTGGAGCTCCGGATGTTATTTATTTTTATTTATTTATTTTACACATGACAAGAAATATACATAATTGGCGAAAAAACCACAGGTAATTTAATTCGGACACACAATTTTAATGGATCTGAGTTTGTTGCCTTTCATTTGTCGTGTCCCCAGTAAACTAGGCTTTTGCCTGTATCTCACTGAAGACATGAGGACATCTGCATCAGTTATTTTCTTATAATTACAGTCATTCATGTGCATACATATGACGGGAGTTCTATAGTATGTGATCCGAAAATGCCAGTAAAGTTAAAAGGAAAAGTATACCAAACGTTTGTCAGACCCGCACTCCTCTATGGCTCCGAATGCTGGACGATGTATAACTCTTACTCTAGGCAACTAGAAACTGCTGAAATGCGCATGCTAAGATGGTCAGCTGGTGTGTCCCTAAGAGACAAAATAAGAAGCTCACGCATTCGTGGAAGCCTAGGTGTTACAGACATCAACAACAAGATGGAGGAGAGGCGATTGAGATGGTATGGGCACTTAGGACGTAGAGCACCCGATCACATTGTGGACCAGGCAATCTCCATAGATCTTCCTCGAATAACAACCAGAGGAAGACCAAATAATTCATGGGTGGTGCAAAAATATAATCTGATGCAGAGGCACGGCCTGGGGGACGTACTCCGGGACAGAAGAGCATACAACCTGAGGACGAGGAGAGCTGACCCCAACAGTCTTCGCAGACAATGAGTTGGGATGAAGCCAGGGAGAGAGAGAGAGATTCATGTGCATACATATTTCAAAATTGAAATTACTAAAATTCAATCCATTGTCTTTCAATAATTTTCGTAATCGCTAAACTAAGCCACTTGTCTGAGGTTAAGGATGCTGGAAGAGGATGGAAATGCTGATGAGATTATCAACGTTATTGACTATCATGCGAGTAATGTCTCACCCTTTAGATAACTTATGAGTGATAATCGGCGACTAAAAATTATTCACCTGAACATACGACAGAAACGTTGATGATGTTGTTGTTCTTCTATCAAATCTCAATACTGGTTTTGACTTGATTATCCTAACGGTGTGTTGGATTAAGGACAAGTTTTTGCCAAAACACTTACAGTACCCGTCGGTAAGTAACACACGTCGGGCTTAAGAAATAGATTGTCGGCCATAATCGGCTAACTTCGGCTTTGTAGAGCGTCGTCTCTGTCATTCATACACGATGTTCCGTCGCGAGACTGTTAGCGCATTGTGCGTGTCTTGCAGCTCCACAGATGTCCTTTCTTTTGTCAAAAATTTCGACGACATATTAGCATAATTGCGGTTCTAACTCGCCAAAAAACGCGAATAATTTCGTCCTTCAGCTCAGGAATTGATCGGGGGTCATTCTTATAGACCTGGTTTTTCATGTAACCCCAGAAAAAACAGTTCAACGGTGTCAGATCACATGATCTTGGTGGCCAATTAACATCACCGTTTCCGGAGATTACAATACATAAAAAAATCAACAATTTGAACGCGTTGTTTTACTGTATACGACTTAATTTTTATAAATGTCATATATTACACTTCTCAAATGTCACAAGACCCAGGCAAGTTTATCGACGCCATCTGTGTTTTATCCAAGTGTTTAAAAAAACCGCTCAATTTGAAAGACACTTTACAAGTAATAGTAACCTGTCAATAATGACGGAGTTTTTTTCTTTCAATATAACGTTATACTGCTTTATGCTCGTTGTGATTGACGCGATCACCTTTTCCTTTTAACATATACAGCTCTTTTTACAACAATTTTATAATTTTAATTTATGGTAAAGTCTGTAATACTTTAAATTAATATTAACGCGAATAATTTCGCCCTTCAGCTCATAAATTGATCGGGGGTCATTCTTATGGACCTGACTTTTCACGTAACTCCAGAGAAAATAGTCCAACGGTGTCAGATCACATGATCTTGGTGGTCAATTAACATCACCGTTTCCGGAGATTACAATACATAAAATAATTCAACAATTTGAACGCGTTGTTATATGTCGTATTGTATACGACTCTATTTTTATAAATGTCACACATTACACTTCTCAAATGTTACAAGACACAGGCAAGTTCGTGACGCCATCTGTGTTTTATCCAAGAATAAAACAAAATCGCTCAATTTGAAATACCCTTTAGATACTTGATAATTTAATAATGTAATTTATATAGGCAATAAGTTTACAAATAATATAAAAAAAGATAGGTCCGAGTCGTATTTAACTCAACTCTGATTTCAACCCCATGACTACAATTCCACATGATTCCACAACCCTGAAAAGTACAGCCCAAATAGCAGAATTTCTTAAATTGCTCGTCTTCTATTGTCCATTTATATATCGCATTTACCTTTACTTTCCCATTAAGAATAATTTTATCTTCCAGGAAGCAACCCAGGAGCACTTCCCCTCGATGTCCATCCTGAACGGTATTCAAGCAGAGGTGGGCAGGTCCAGGGAGTGTTACTACCACTTCACAGTCGCCACCAGCACCGACAACGTCAAGCTCATCTTCAAAGATGTCCACAATACAATACTGAACAACATTATGAAAGACGTCATCCAGTAGTCAACTACAGACTACTTGAACTTTCTACAGAGATGCCCACACTCATATCTCGAGGGATCTCATCAAAAGTTATAGCACACTCTTCATTATTATCTGGAACAACAACTTACGCCAGTACCCGGCGGTAAGTAATACACATCGGGATTAAGAAAGAGACGGTCAGCCATAATCGGCTAACTTTGGCTTTGTAGAGCGTCGTCTCTGTCGCACGATGCGCTAACAGTCCGGTATCTATACTGCCGTCATAAATAAAAACGCAGCAAACGGGGAAAAATCAGAAATTTAACTAAGTATGTTATGAGGCAATATTCCACATCAAATTCTGAACCATAATCAATAAAAAAAATACAGAAAACCATTTATTTCAACACAAAAATCAAAATAATGTCTTTTTTAAATTTTACAAAATACTAGGTTTTTCTAAGCAAAAAAACAATAAAATGTGATTCATAAGCAAAAAGACAGCAACTGCCTGTGCGTTTGCTGTGTTTTTGCTTATGAATCACATTTTACTGCTTTTTTGTTTATGAATCACGACATTTTTAAGCAGCAATGAAAAACATAAAAGTGCAGTTTTCTCAAAACTTAACTTTTGCCATTAGCTGCGTTTTGCGTGCTTATGAGGGCAGTATAACACGTGTATGAATGACAGAGACGACGTTCTACAAAGTCGAAGTTAGCCGATTATGGCCGATAGTCTCATTCTTAAGCCCGATGTGTATTACTTACCGCCCGATGTGTATTACTTATAGACAAAGCCTCATTTGCTAATAGGAAAACCTAGGCATTTATATAAGCCAAACCCAAAGATACGTAAATAATATTATGTATAATAATTATTCAGATCCGGCCTGGATAAATATTTTGGATAAAGGGCTGCATTTAAAATTCAAATGTAACGTAAAAATGGGGCTAAATACAATTTTTAACAAGTAAAAAAAAGGACAAAATAAGAAAAAAATGGAATGCATTAGAGTGATAGTGTACACACAAGAATTTTATGAACTTTTTACCACGCAGTAATTTCATCCAAACAATCAGATACAAGTAAATAAAATAAAATTGTCAATAAAAATTTTCAAATCATTTATTTATTTATTTACCTCTTTTATTGCAAATACAATCTGGCGGGCTTATTGTCAGGTGGCAATCTATTCCAACCAACCAAAATAAAAGTTAATGAAGCAAGTTACATGGTCGTATAAATCATTCAAATGGGTATCCATTCTCATGAAATCCATGAACACATAAGTGAGTATATATTGTGTCCACAAACTCCACAAAGACGGACAGTCACCCGAACATTCGTTTTTATATAAAGTAAAATATCATCAATCAAAGGAAAAGGAAGGGATGGTGGACGAAAGGAAAAGAAAAAAAATGAGGAATGAAACACGTTATATTACTGACTAGAAATTAAGATTTTTTTCAGTCGCTTCTTAAAGCATGCCAAGGACGGAGCGAATCTTATATTGGTTTGTAACTGATTCCAGAGTCTCACTGTATGGACAGTAAAGGACGACGTAAAGAAAGAGGAGCGGTGAACTGGAAAGACCAATAAACAATCTCTGTTTGAGCGTAGCGCTAATCCATGATCGAAAAGACGTTGAAAATTACGGCGAGATAAGAGTGGTCGGCGGGACAGTTAAGGATATTATACAATAGAGACAGTATGTGAATTTCGCGTCTATTTCTAACATTCAACCAGTTCAATGCCTTCTGGTATGAAGTTATATGATCGTACTTTCGTAGGTTGAAAATAAATCTTAGACACAAATTTTGAAGACGCTGTAATTTGTCCAGCTGTTCCTCTGTAACATCCAAGTATAGATCATTCAGCCAGAAGACTCATTTTGCAATAGTGTGAGTAACACTCTCTGTATTACACAACTAATGTAGTGGTATTGGTTTTAGAATGCCACACGATCGGTTCGCGCAGAGCGCACGTTTGTTTTGTTGTTAAAATACTCGGTGATTAGAAAAACACTACCATGTCGGAATTAGGAATGCGATTTTTGTCTAATGTAATGTATAATTCAACATTTTTCGAAAGTTTAAAATGTACTTTGTTATAACTTAGTTTCCTAGAATTTAGTATCACTCCATCCACTATTATTTTAAAACTTTATTATTTGGCATTGTAATTATGACACATTAATATGTTAAATAATCTTATGATACATACAATAATAATTGTATTTTTATGTGCTATAATCTAATTAAAGCTGACGAACATTTTTTCTTTATAATACTTGTACTTATATTTATTTTTAATCTTGAAAAATTCCATTATTGTTATTTAATGTTTCCTCGAATCTGCCATGCCTAAACAATTAATATGTTAAATAAACTTACTTTCATTTTATTTTTACGATTATTACAATTTAAGCTGACAGCATTTTTAATGTACAAAATGTTTGTGTTCATTTCAATGTTTGAATATAAAAAATTATGATATTTTTATATCTTTTTGCTTTCTCCCTTCATTAAAAAAATAAAGTGACAAGTTTTTGTAAACACACTGTTACTCACACTATTGCAAATGAGTCTTCTGGCTGAATGATCTATAACAAACGTCCGCATAGTCTAGAATCGGATAGAGCAGAGATTGCACGAGTAAAACTTTGGTTTTAGTAGGCAGGAATGATATATTTCCAACTCTTCCATCAACTGGAAAAATACAACATAAATAGAAGGATTCTTCAACTTTCTTAACTATTTCATTACTCTCATAGATGTCGTTTTTATTTCTCTTTATACACTTTCCACCATGACTTTGGATTAAGGTGGCGTTCTACTCTAGAGGCGTGAAATTCGGGCGTTTTTTCAGACTAAATAAAGAAAAAAACAAAAAATACGTACGTATTTTTTTACAGTTTGATGATTTGAGAATGTACAAAAAAAATTGAAAATTCAAGATGTTATCAGCTGTTATCTTGTCGTGAAAAAAAGGGGGTAAACTGGTCGACACGATTGGAAACCTTTCGTAAGTTTGAAACAATAATCTTAGTTTCTTAACACATTGACCGCCTTGTCAGTCACGGGTGACTGACACTGGAATACTCCAATGGGGTGGGGCTATGTCAGTCACCAGTGGCTGACACTGAGTACCTACTTTAACTTGCCATTCAGTGCTGTCAGTCACGAGTTCTGTGTTAAACGTTACTGGGATTACTTGACGCGGCCCTTCCGCATGTTACCGCAACTTGGCCTCAGAATTATTTTATGACAAAAATTGTTGGCAGAGAACGTGTTAATAAAAAATAATGTTATCGTTGGTACCAAAACGAATAAAAAAGATTGTAAAATGGCGGCAGTACGAAAAAAAATATTTTTTTTACCCTTTTCAATATTAAAAAAATAGTAAAATAAATAGTTTTGAACTTTTCAAGGTAGGAACGACATAAAAACATTTATTAAAGTTTGATACTAAATTTGAAGGCAATTTGTTGAATAAAACTTGAGATTTTATGTCGACCAGGTCGAAAAAAGTAGTTTCGATAAAAACTCGTTTAAAGTTTAGAGATTATTGTCTCAGTCATACCGGTGGGGCGTAATTGCCGCTTCATTTATTGCTATAACTTCGTAAATAGAGAATTAAAAAATTCCTTTTGTAAACATATTTTTAAAGGTCTAAACTTTAAGAATATGCAAAAATAAAACTATTGTATTTTTTTGAAATTTCTAGAGTAGGATATAAAAATAAATGAAACAAATAGTTACAATAATTTATTTCTCAAGATTTACATTAAATTTTAATAAACGCACACACACTTCGTTATAATACATTAAAAAAAAAACATGAAAAAATCTATCAAATGCACTCAAGTCTATCATTTCATCAACTTGAAAATTTTCAATTTTTATTTGAACACGTTTTACAACTTTTGAAACACATTGAAATTTGGCGAATTTCTAAGTAAAAATGAACATATCACTATAGCGGAATGTTACTTATCTCACGACAACGCTTTGAGATCTCTCCAGAATCATTGAACATACGTAAGACGAATAAGGAAAGTTGAATTCAACATGAGAAACCTTTTAAGCCATCATCTTTGCCCTTTTAAGGCATCATCTTTGCCCTAAAATCTCAAGGTTATCAAAACTAAAGACATTTTAAAATCCAACAAGTGAAAAACCGCCATAAATATGCGTAAATGTTCAAATATATCTTTTGTGATTGGTCTTATTAAATAGCGAATAACCAAAACCGTAGTAGATATTGCAATGACAAAGTTTTTGCACTGTTACGATTGAAACTCTTCGAAATGGTGGTCTTGCTTTATACACATGTTGACTTCATACTTTAGTAAAATCTTTGGACTACAGAGATCATAGATTCATATGGAGAGGAGATCTCAAAAAAACATTCAACTTGACTAGCATTTATACAATTATGTGAGAGACAGGCATATACAGATAGTAGATAGATGGACACTTCGATTACATAACCATTAAAAGACTGATCCTCATTTTTTAATAAAGACATTATAATTAACAAAGCACTCTCATTTTATCCTCAAAGAGAAAAAATAATATCACGTTTGTTTTTTCTGTACTTTAATTTCGATCGCACATGAGTGAATCTTCACTCGAACATCGAGCTGAAATGTCAAGAGTCTGAAAATGATTACACATATGCGATCGAAACGTTTCGAGTACTCGAAAATAAACGGAATATTTACCTCTCGGTAAGGAAAAAAATACATTTTTTTCGGTTAAACAAGTGTCGCAAACACAGAAAAATAGATGAAGAAGACAAACTTGTAGCCTAGAATAGAGATGATGCAAAGTGATGTAGAAACTAGTTTCAATACTTCTTTATGGCTTGGAGACTTGGACACTAGCCCATGCCACCATAAAACTAATATGTTGTGATGCTATAGGATAATGATCCAAGATTTCCTGGATTGACAAAGTGCGCAACGAAGAGGTCCTCAGACGCATGAAGAAGACAAAGTACTCATTTGCATTATGAGAAAATTGTAATAATTTGGATATTTCGTGAGGAAATAAAGAAGAAAGCATCCATCACGTCATGTTGCAGGGTCAGATAAAAGAAAAACCAGGTGCAGAAAGAAGAAACTGCTGACCAAAGAACCTGATAGTGGTTCCACCGAAACGCGAAGACACTGTTGTTCAGAACTGCTGTAGACAAGTTTAACTAGTCATGATGATTACCAACCACCAATGTGAAGAGGAACGTTGAAAAAAATACGAGAGACTAGTGGATAAATAATGGAATTTAAGATAGAGACTTAAGATATGCATCTGTACACATCTCCTCAAGATTCCCTGGATAGATCGTGTTGCAAATGTGGAAGAACTTGAACGTCTGTATAAGGATTCACTATACATTAGAATACAACTGCTCATTCTAGGATACATAAACTAAATGACAAAGGACATCTTGGCTTAAGGACTTAAGCAGTTTAAGGTGCAGTTCTACTAAGGTGTTTGTGGTTACAGTGGACAGGGTAACAATTGTCGTGATGGTGGCTAACCTTCGATAGGAGACGACATTTCAAGTGGATAATCAACACGGGCTAGTTTAGAAAAAAAAAATACTGGAATACTGTGATATGGCGATAGCTCGTAAAGAAAAATAATTATAGTACTTTGATCCAAAAAGGAATATAAAATGAGGGTGCTAGACTCTTGTTAAAGATCGACAATACAAATAATAATAACCAGTCTTTCGATGGATACAGTCGACCGACGGAGACGAGGATGTGTGGATGTAACGATGAATCTAAGAGAACGCAGATCGTCCGACGAGCAACGCAGAGTTGACCAGGATCGTCAGCATGCCGGGGAGGAATTGGCGACCGGCTCCAGCAGGGGCGTCGGTGGCATTTCTTCTAAACCTCATGTGGTTCAGTAGACCACCATCGGCAAACCCGAGTGCTGCTATGTCATCCAGTTTTCTGAAACACGGAAATATATACATTATATTGTTTATAGTCAAGGCATTAACGTTGTAGAGGTTTTAAGACATTGTAATTTCTTTTATCAAATACTGTTTATTCCACTTTATACAACGTTACCCTACTGGTTTCAATGCTTTCACCTCAACTTATTTATTTATTTAACACTTTTATTGCAAATACAATCTGGCGGGCGGCAATCTCTTCCAACCAACCAGACAAAAGTAAATGAAGTAAGTTACTTGGTTGCATACATCATTCAAATGACCCCCACGAAATCCATAAACACATACGTGAGTACATGCCCACTAACCCCACAAAGACGGACAATCACCCGCACATTCCTTTTCATATAAAGTGAGATATCATCAATCAAAAGGAAAGGAAGGGATGGTGGAGAGGAAAGGAAAAGAAAAATCAGGAATGAAACACTTTATTTTACTGACTAGAAATTAAGAGTTTTTTCAGTCGCTTCTTAAAGCATGCCAAGGACGGAGCGAGTCATATTGATTTGTAACTGATTCCAGAGTCTCACTGCATGAACAGTAAAATACGACGTAAAAAAAATGAGGAGCGGTGAACTGGAAAGGCCAATAGACAATCTCTGTTTGAGCATAGCGCTAATCCATGATTGGAAAGACGCTGAGAATTTTCAGCGAGATAAGGGGCGACGGGACAGTTAAGGATGTTATACAATAGAGACAGTATGTGAATTTCGCGTCTATTTCTAACACTCAACCAGTTCAATGCCTTCTGGTATGAAGTTATATGATCGTACTTTCTCAGGTTGAAAATGAATCTTAGACACACATTTTGAGACGCTGTAATTTGTCCAGCTGTTCCTCTGTAACATCCAAGTAACATACGTCCGCATAGTCCAGAATCGAAAAGAGCAGAGATTGCACGGGTAAAATTTTGGTTTTAGTAGGCAGGTATCTTTGCAACACTTTAAATTAATGAAGGCTGAAGAAGATCCTTTGGCTAACCTCATTTATTTGATCTCGCCATGAGTTATCTATTGGCACTCATAGGTTATATTGTTAACATTATATTGTTTATAGTTAAGGCATTAACGTTGTAGAGGTTTAAAGACATTGTAATTTGTTTTATCAAACACTGTTTATTCCACTTTTTGTAACGGTACCCTACTGGTTTCGAGGCTTTCACCGCATCTTCAGGGGAGCACAAACAAGACTTCTTGGAGCACAAACAAGGAGCACAAACAAGAAGTCATGTTTGTGCTCCCCTGAAGATGAGGTGAAAGCCTTGAAACCGGTAGGGTTATACCGTTACAAAAAGTGGAATAAACAGTGTTTGATAAAACAAATTGCAAAGAAATGCATTATTCTTAAATCTCTGAATAATGCGATATTGAAGAAGGAAACTCGAGGTCGTAGATCTGGCCATTACATTCAACTGCAGTCTGAATTTCTCTAGTTATGTATGCACTTTTATTGCAAATACAATATGGCGGGTTTATTGCCAGGCGGCAATCTCTTCCAACCAATCAGACAAAAGTAAATGAAGCAAGTTACATGGTAGCAAAAACACATTCAAATGACTATCCACCCCGACGAAATTCATGAACACATACGTGAGTATATGCCCACGAACCCCACAAAGACGGACAATCACCCAAACAATCCTTTTCATATAAAGTGAGATATCATCAATCAAAGGGAAAGGAAGAGATGGTGGAGGAAAGGAAAAAAATCAGGAAAAAATCACGTTATACGAGTATTACTGACTAAAAATTGAGAGTTTTTAACGTTAGCTGACTAGAAATGAAGAGTTTTTCAAGTTAACAGCTAAGCGACGATCATGAAATGAAAAATCAACCTAAGGAAGTGGTTAAGCGATATTGATGACCTCCGTGGCCTAGTTGGTAAGACGCCTGCCTCCCAACCTGGAGGTTGCGGGTTCAAATCCCGTTGGATTAGAGATTTTAAAAATGATTCCAGTCCGGTTTTCATTTAAGGTCTCTAATACATATCTAGTTGGTTGGAAGAGATTGCCACGTGGCAATAAGCTCGCCGGGTTATACTGTATACGATTAAAACGTAATGCAATGATGAAAAACCTACCGAAAGACACGATTAATCGATGATGAAAAATCAAACGGAAAAAGAAAAAATAATCTAAAAACGATGAAGAAAAATCATCGAAAGATAAAGTTAAGCGATGATGAAGAATCTATCGGAAGAAAACACCAGGATGTGATGAAAATGTAAAGAAAAAGCAAAAATAACGATGAGATAGTCAGCTAAAACGAAAACTTCACCATGAAAATTAAAGCGAAGCCAAGATGGCGAAAAAGAAAATGCGAAAATGGCGATGAAAAAGCGAAAAAAAAAAAGAAAATTATAAAGTTGATTTTATCTTACCCCGCATCACTTAAATCGTTCGAATCTCGTTCTGATGTTGCTGTGTCGATAATCAAGAGTGTGGCCAGGAGAACGAAGAAAATGGTGGATGGATACATTTTGAATCGCGGGGGAAGGACCGATTGTTACGAACCGATTGATACGGGTGTGCGTCGAGTAATGGTAAATTTTAAAGAAAATTTTACGATTTTCTCGTTAAATTTTCACACCTTTTGTTTTCAATATTTTTATCGAATGTTTTTAAAAATATTTTATATCGATTTTTATTGCGTTGATAATTAATAAGTAGTTATTTGGGTCGAGTGTGAAAATACCAGTCAAAAATGATCGATTTAACTAATTATGAATTAATTAACTAATTTGTCCTCAGTGAGATACAGGCAAAATCCTAATTTACTGGGGACACGACAAATGAAAGGCAACAAACCCAGATCCATTAAAATTGTATGTCCAAATTTATTACCTGTTGTTTTTTTCACAAATTATGTATATTTCTTGTCATGTGTAAAATAAATAAATAAGTTATATATAGTTCCATCGTTTATCATCGTTTACGTTGCTCGCTGTCGCCTTTTAACCATATATTCTATAGGTTTTCTGTTGATGCGTTGCAAGGACCAAGGCATTTGTGACATGATCAATCTATATATCATAGTTGTAAAAGCGAAATTGCGATGGACCAGACATGTGATACGCATAGGCCATCATACGCTCCCAAAACGTGTCTTGTACGGGGAAGTAGTGGGCAAGTGCTTCCAGTCCTCAGGCGCCCCGCAAAAAGTCAGCGACTCTCGCAGACTGTCCTTATAGCGCTTCCTCTGCCCACCAACTCTTCGCTTGCACACCACTTCCCCGTACAAGACGCGTTTTGGGAGTCTATGATCGCCCATACGTATATCACATGACCGGTCCACCGCAATTTCACCTTTACAACTATATCTTCTATAAAGAAGTATACATTACAATCTCGCGGACTTATTGTCGTGTGGCAATTTCTTCCAGCCAACTAGAAATACTAGAGGGTGTGGACTGAATGAAAAACATCTGGTGTCCACGAGTGTATCTTGGCTGGGGGATGTCATTAAATGAGTCCAGACTTTTTGATAGCGTCTCTCTTAAATGTATTTTCTGCAATTTATGAGTGTATTTAAATATATTATGTACACACCATACTTGTTGCCATCAATCAATAAACCTATATTTATTTATTATTATTTATAAATATGTTATAGTGGCGTTAAGTGAAAACCAGACTGGAATCTTTTTTTAAAAAACTCTCGGCTCCAGCGGGATTTGAACCCGCAACCTCCGGATTGGGAGACAGGCGTCTTACCAACTAGACCACGGAGGTCGTCACTGTCATCGTCAAATAAATTATACATAAATGTTTGTCTTACTCATAATTGTTTTTCTAATTCATTATTCATTTATCTTTTTCGTTGTGTTATGTGCTTTAAAACATATTTACGAGTAATTGATCTTCTTCATCATCTTGTTTTAGGCCTGTTGGCCTGTTATGGTCCTGCATCATTGTTTGCCTCTTGCGACGTCGATTGGCAGCTGTCTTTCCATCTTTTGGGAGGCCATCCTGGAGGTCTGCTTGCTTGGGGGATACTGTCCCTGGCCATTCTTACGGCTCATGGTTCCGCCATTCTGGATACTCCTGAGTACCTTCATTTCGCTGGTTCGAAAGAGATTTTTTGTTCTGACAGTGTCGGCTCTGGACTCTTTGCTGTATATCATTATGGGGCGGGCACAGGTCTTGTATATCCTCACCTTGCTTTAAATGTTCATATGCTTGTTTTTCCAGATAGTGTTCTTTAAACATCTGGAAATAGCTGCGGCCTTTTGTGATTGCTCAAACACTTCGCCATAGAGGTCATTATTGCACATTATGCTAGCATCCAAGTATTTAAATTTTGTAACTTGTTCAATTGTTGTGTCGTTGATCGTCACACTGCATCCAACTTGCTCTCTGGCTAGAGTCATGCATTTAGTCTTGCTGATGGAGATAGACATGTTGTATTTGTTGGAAGCAGTGTGGAATCGATGTAGCATTTGTTGCAGGTCTTCTTCTGATTCGGCTATGATGGTGGCATCGTCAGCATAGCATATGATGTTTAGCATATTGTCGCCCATCTTGTATCCCAGGTTAAGGTCGGCAACCTCTTCTATAATTTTATCCATAACCAAGTTAAATAGAAATGGGCTTAAACTATCTCCTTGTCTTACTCCGGTTGGTGTTGGAACGTCATTAGAGAGTTCTCCGTCTACGCGAATTCTTGTGGAGCTATTTCATTGATGATTTTTTAAATTGAATTAAAAAAAAATTAAGACTGCATTTGTTAAAATCAATAAATAAATAAAATATGTGACTTCAGTCACCAAATGAAACAATTGAAACAGATTATTTATTAGTTCATACTCATGCGTGTCTACCAACACTAGTTGTTATTTTAATTTCCAATAAAACACTTTATAATGTTTAATAACAACCTATTAAAAACCATATTATGGTCAGTTAAATTCAAAATAATGTAACAAAATTTAAATAAATTACTTTTATAGCGCTGGTGCGTAGTTAAATAAAATTCCTAGAACGCTTTGTTATTTAATTTATAATATATTATTAATAGTTAAGGCATTAACATTGTGGAGGTTTAAAGACATTGTAATTTGTTTTATCAAACACTGTTTATTCCACTTTTTGTAACGGTATAACCCTACCGGTTTCAAGGTTTTCACCTCACCATCAACGTGTCAATATTCATAATTCCTACAAATAATTATCGTTGATCCAATAATTTCTTACTTTAACGTTGTAATAATGCATATTCTCCGCATTTATTATGTCCTTATCCCTCTTTTAAATACAAGACTTAGTATGCCATTGACCATGTTCCCTACAACAATAAGTCTATCAATATGTGTGGCCACGGTGCCACGGTGTGTAACTATAGAAGCCTTGAAACAAGAAGGCAAGAATCCATTGCGATATTCCTAATAAAGGTTTTCCAAGGTTCCTTTAACTGTCCCGCGATTCTAGAAGCACTAAGCTTATATGTACCCAATAAATATATCCGTGCAAGGAATCACCCTCTGTTCTACATACCAACTTACAGGACGAATATCATGGCTAAACACTCAGTCACGCGTGGTATAGAGATATTGAACCAACTGAATGATACGGTTGATATATTCTCGGTACCGTCTAGCAGTATGAGAAGAATCCTGGCTGATATTATTCCTAACGAATAAGCTAACGCTAGAAGCAAACCCTCTTTGTGTAACAGGAGAAATCCGTGCAAAGTGGATAAAAAAAAAAAAAAAAAAAAAAAAAAAAATATATTTATCTATCTAATCATATCTAAAACATTTGCTTTTCAATAACAAAATTCGTCAAATTATTCTAATCTTTCATCGTTTATCTGTACATTGTATTAATTCATATATACCATCACGTAATCTCCCTGTCGGAGTAGGCAGAGAGGACAGAACACCAGATTTTCCTATCTCGATACACATATATTAAACTACATTTATTAATTTATTTTTTCAGGTCCTTTACAGGTTTAACTAAACCGCATAAGGACCAAATATAATAAGTAAAAAATAAGTACAAAAAAAAACATGTTCGAAATTTGTTAGGTTATAGCGGCCATGTCGTTAAAGCAACATCTGTCAAATTTATTGTGAACTGTTTAGTAGTGTATGGCAAATCACCATGGAAAGCTATAGCGTTGAACAACGTGTGTAAGTTATCAAATTTTATTTTCAAAATCAGTGCTCCGTTCGAGAAACGTTCCGCGCATTACGTGATTTTTACCCTCGCCACAACCGTACTGCCGAGTCGACTATTCGATGTTTGGTGGCCAAATTCGAGTCAACCGGTTCGATAAATAATCAGCCAACACTCGTACGTCACCGAAACGCAAGGTCTGCTGAAAACATCGCTGCTGTGCGTGAGAGTGTACGGGAAAACCCGAGGCAGTCAATTTCTCGTCGTTCACAAGAACTTAGCTTTTCTGCGACTTCAGCTTGGCGAATTTTACGTCGGCACTTGGGTCTGCACCCGTATAAAATCCAACTGACCCAGGAACTTAAGATAAACGACCATAGACAACGCCGCGTGTTCGCTGATTGGGCTCTGGAGCAGTTGGAAGTTCACCCAAATTTCGCCAAAAAAATCGTCTTTAGCGACGAGGCCCATTTTTGGATGAACGGATGTGTGAACAAGCAAAATTGTCGGATTCGGGACAATATCAATCCAAACGAGATACATCAGTACCAAATGCATCCCGAGAAAGTCACTGTTAGGTGCGGATTTGGGTTTGTCGGAATCATCGGTCCGTACTTCTTCCAAAACGAAACTGGCATTGCCATAACGGCGAGCGCTACAGATCGATGATAAGCAACTTCTTGTGGCCTAAACTGGATGATATGGATACCGACGACATGTGGTTCCAACAGGACGGCGTTACGTGCCACACAGCGCATGCAGCGATGGACATTCTGCACGAGCGATTTGAGTGCATGGTTATCTCGCGCGGCGGCGAGGTGAACTGGCCACCGAGATCGTGCGATTTAACGCCTTTAGACTTCTTCCTTTGAGACTATCTTAAATCGCAGGTCTATGCGTATAAAACGCAAACAATCGGTGCCCTCAAAGTCAACATAACGAACGCCATCCAGCAAATTCAACCAGATTTATGCGACAAAGTCATCTAAAATTCAACCTCCCGAATACGTGCTACCGACCAAAGCCGCGGCGGACATTTGAACGGCGTTATATTCCATACTTAATGCCATAAAATATTCTTTCAAATAAAAACAAAGTTGAGTAGATATCTCACACACAACTTGTTTTATTAACATTTAAAAGTCGAGCGTCCTTATTGAAAGACCCTGTAGTTAAGGCATTAACACTGTGGAGGCTTAAATACATTGTAATTTGTTTACTCCAACACTGTTTATTCTACTTTATGTAACGGTATAACTCTACCGGTTTCAAGGTTTTCCTCTCATCATCAGGTGAGTACAAACAAGAATGTTCAAACTGGTACCGAAATACACGCTTCTAATGGTAAAAATTCGGGTTGTGGGTTGTGGGTGGAGGGACGCAGGAGACAACTTCAGCAAGGAATGGTGAAATCTTGGGAATGCCAGAAACAGAGTGGTGTGAAAATTTCTATATAGGAAAGCCAAGAACTGTGATAATTTCTATATAGGAAAGCCAAGAGCTGTGATAATTTCTATATAGGAAAGCCAAGAACTGTGATAATGTCCATATAGGAAAGTCAAGAACTGTGATAATTTCCATATAGGAAAGCCAAGAACTGTGATAATTTCTATATAGGAAAGCCAAGAACTGTGATAATTTCTATATAGGAAAGCCAAGAACTGTGATAATTTCTATATGGGAAAGCCAGGAACTGTGATAATTTCTATATAGGAAAGCCAAGAACTGTGATAATTTCCATATAGGAAAGCCAAGAACTGTGATAATTTCTATATAGGAAAGCCAAGAACTGTGATAATTTCCATATAGGAAAGCCAAGAACTGTGATAATTTCTATATAGGAAAGCCAAGAACTGTGATAATGTCCATATAGGAAAGTCAAGAACTGTGATAATTTCCATATAGGAAAGCCAAGAACTGTGATAATTTCTATATAGGAAAGCCAAGAACTGTGATAATTTCTATATAGGAAAGCCAAGAACTGTGATAATTTCTATATGGGAAAGCCAGGAACTGTGATAATTTCTATATAGGAAAGCCAAGAACTGTGATAATTTCCATATAGGAAAGCCAAGAACTGTGATAATTTCTATATAGGAAAGCCAAGAACTGTGATAATTTCTATATGGGAAAGCCAGGAACTGTGATAATTTCTATATAGGAAAGCCAAGAACTGTGATAATTTCCATATAGGAAAGCCAAGAACTGTGATAATTTCTATATAGGAAAGCCAAGAACTGTGATAATTTCTATATAGGAAAGCCAAGAACTGTGATAATTTCTATATAGGAAAAACAGGAAGATCTTTTGAAAAGAGATTTCGTGAACACAAATCCGCCTTAACAAATCCTCTAATTTATTCTGAAATGGCTAATCATTGTCACTGAGAAAATCACACATTTTATATCGATGATGCCAAATTCTTGCATATCAGTAGTAACGGAAATAAATTGGACAGATTAGAGGCCCTAGATATATCCAAGTCAGTTAGTGCTTTGGGATGAACATCTGGCAAGTACATACATTCCCAAGATCTCACCGATGCTTGCTGAAGTTGTCTCTTGCCTCCCTCCACCCACAATCCCCAACCTGAATTTTTATAGTTAGAAATGTGTATGTTGGTACCAGTTTGAACACAATTCAGTCTTGTTTGTGCTCCCTGATGATGAGGGGAAAACCTTGAAACCGGTAGGGTTATATGAAGTGGAATAAACAATGTTTGCCTAAAGAAATTACAAATAATTGATAATAGGTGTTCCGCAAATAACTTTCGTATTTTGAAGTCAAATTCGTAGTAATTCACTTAACCAGACTTTTCGACAAATGTTCGTGGACGGTGTTTTTCAATGTTTTCAATATCTCAGCAATCGTAAAACGTCGATTATTCTCGATCAAAGCCTTGATTTGGTTGTCATCAGTGTCTATCAGTTCGTTTCCTCTAGTTCTACCATTCTTGATAAGTCATTGTGATAAAAGAATGTTATAAATCAATTTTATTATATTTGATACTGAAACAATTTGATTTATCCAATATGTACCGGACAAGGCACAAAGAACTGTATCGCAGGCACGCTGGTTGCGCTCAGAGAATTGAGGTAGCGAATTCCGTAGCAAAGATCCAGTAGAAGAAGAAGAAGAGCAGGGCAAGATTCCTCTCAGGCAGTCGAAGTAGGGTAGCGGGTCTCAAGTAAAACGCAGTATAGTCGGTGGTACTGAGAATATATTTCAAAACCAGGGGGCCCTCTATATAAATGGTCAGTCGGCCGTCACAAGCGCCCATTGCCCGCGAAATACAACAACTTTCGGGGTTTTGGGCGCTGCTTACGCCGACTGGGCCCCGACCTACTCCGATCCCATCGGCCCGCAAGTCACTTATTTCCATTGCGGTCGCGAACGTTATCGGAGTCAAACAAACATACATTTTACAATATAAAATACAAGCACATTATTACATAGATTTATAAGAACATGAATTTACATACAGCATAGATTTACAAGAACAAATATAAGAACATTACCGCATGATTATACATATGGCATGAATTTACATGGAAATATAAGGGTTTACATACAATCATATACAGATCTACACATAAATGTCCTTTTCATTATACCACACACAAGGGTGACTGCACACGTCTCACTACACGTCCGATACACAATATGAGTTGGTTGTTAAATAAAAAATTGCTAAATAACAATAAAACCGTCAGATGTACCATGTATAACCATGTACGCAAAATACAAACACACAGGTAAGATGTCCTTTGTCCTTGCGCCATATTTTAAGAAATAACTTAAAAAGCATTGTTTATCTTGAAATATTCCTCATATCTAATTCTAATGCAATTCTCCTCCTTATCCCTATTTTCCATGAGATTTATATTTAATTTTTGTTATTTTTTCTCAAATATTATTTCCATTAATTAAGTTACATGATAGATACGGTCACATGGGATAGCCGTACAAAAAGAGAGCTTGACAGTCGCATGCACCAAGCAAAACTCGCCTTTAATAAGATTTTCGAATCCAACAACATGGACCTAAAGCTCTGTAAACAATTGATCAAAATATATGTGTGGAGTATTTTGATGTATGGTTGCGAGACATGGTGCATAGGCGAAAGATATCGAAAAAGATTGGAGGCCTTTGAGATGTGGACCTATAGACGAATCCTAAGGATTTCCTGGAGAGACCACATTACAAATGACGAGGTTCTCAGCAGGATCGAAGGAACCAGGCACCTGTCAAACACCATATCGGAAAGGCGTGCAGAACGGATGGGTCATATGCTGCGACATGAAAATCTCTTGCACAATATGCTGGAGGGAATGATTGAGGGATCGATTGGCAGAGGCCCCACTCGCTGAGAGTATCTGGAGCCAATATGCCACGATATGGACTGCACCTCCTATACAGAGCTCAAGAGGATCGCTGAAGACCGAGCGGAGTGGAGGAGGAGGTGCAGAGCTTTGCTGCTAACCAATCCCCAGGATTGAAACTGAAGAAGAAGATGATACAGTTGTAGGTACCTGTTACCGTACACAGTTGGGTCCGTCGATAGGTAGATAACAAAACACAATTAAATCACCATTAAAGTTTTATTCGAGGATGCACGTTTTTTACACAACAGTCACAAAGTCAATTTACAATAAGATAACGTATACTATAGATTAAAGTTAATTATCTGCTTAATTCGTAACGTAATAGTTTACGGCAGAGAAGCGCGGGAAGTAGATCGAAGAATGCGCGTGCATTCGCCGTCGCACATTAAACTCGACTGCCGGGGGGGGCGTCCGCTGCACCGAGCGGAAGCGAGTAGCGAGTTGCAGCGCGCATGCGCCGCATGCACGCTGGGTGCACGCGGACGAAGATTGCGGCGTGCGGCATACCACCACAGTACTCCCTCGCTGAGATCGTTACTACGATCGATAGTACTCTGGGAAATGTACTTTCCTTCCGCTACGTGTACGTTTTTCATTTGTGGTGGATGATGGAACTTGAATTGGTGTCGGTTCAACTTGTAAATCAGTCTCTTTTACCGTATATGCAGCTTTCAAACGATCTATGGAAACATTTATTGGTTTGCCTTTAATATTAAGCTTGAAAAATTTTGGACTGCGTTTTAAAATTCTGTATGGTCCGACATAGGGTGGTTCCAGCGATCTTCGAACGTGATCTTGTCGCACCAGCACGTGTGACGTCTCATTAAGGTCCCGTGGAATATAAAATGGTCCATTTCGGTGCCATGACGTTGGTTTAGGCGATAGTTTGGCCATGTAGCTGCTGAGTCTTGTGGAAAAGTTTAGTATATCGGCGGCTAGGTGGTCATCCGTAGGTGAAATAAATTGACCTGGTAAACGTAAAGGTTCGCCGTATACTAGCTCTGCTGGTGAAACTTGTAGATCCTCCTTCCAGGCGCTGCGTATGCCAAGTAGGACTAAGGGAAGAGACTCGGTCCACTGTGAATCAGCATGGCACATGATGGCTGCCTTCAGCTGTCGATGGAGGCGCTCTATCAAGCCATTAGCAGACGGATGGAACGATGTAGTGGCATAGTGGTGTGCGCCAACTAACTTCGTGATAGATTTGAAGAGGTGAGATTCAAATTGCCGCCCTCGATCCGTAGTGATTCTAGCTGGGCATCCAAACCTAGCTATCCACCCAGAAACCAATGCCTTCGCGCAGGTCTCGGCAGTGATGTCAGTGAGTGGGTATGCTTCAGGCCATCGTGTAAATCTGTCGATGACGGTGAGGCAGTACCTGTAATCAGCCGAAACGGTTAGCGGCCCTATGAGGTCGAGGTGGATGTGTTCGAACCTCGAGGAAGGACTAGGAAAAGTGGAAAGTGGAGCGGATGTGTGACGCGTTACTTTGCACCGTTGACAGTGCATGCATTCCTTTGCCCACTCTCTACAGATTCGGCGAATCCCTGGCCAAATGAAACGCTCGGTGACCAGCCGCACTGTAGCTGTACGCCCTGGGTGGCTTAAATTGTGCAGCATGTCGAAAACTTGACGTCTGTAACTAGTTGTGACAAATGGTCTTGGAAAATTCGTAGAAACGTCGCAATAAACTGGTATTTTCGACATTGAAGTTGCGACTTTTTGCAATTTTAATGACGATGAGTCATTTGTCAAAAACTGTTGAAGTTCCAGGTCTGTATCTTGAGAACGAGCAAGTGCCTTGTAATCTATTCCTAAGGCTATTTCCTCGATTCTGGATAGTGTGTCTGCTACCATATTATCTTTTCCAGGGATGTAACGAATGTCAGTCGAAAATTGCGATATGTAGTCCAGATATCTGAATTGCCTTGGAGAGGATTTCTCACGTGGTGTGGAGAAAGCGAAAGTGAGTGGCTTGTGATCCGTGAAAATTATAAAATTTCTTGCTTCTACCATGTAACGAAAATGTTTGATGGTTTCGTAAACGGCTAGCAACTCCCGGTCATACGGACTGTATTTTTTTTGAGCGGAACTCAACTTTCGTGAGAAAAATCCAAGTGGTTCCCAACTGTTATTTTTTTTTTGTTGAAGAACACCGCCCATCGCAACATCTGATGCATCAGTGGTGATAGACAGCTCTGCTGTTACTTGCGGGTGTGCCAGTAGCGTTGCGGATGCCAGTGCCTTTTTACTCTCCTCAAAGGAAGCTAATAGTTCGGGTGACATGTGAACTGGCTGTGAACCCTTGACTTTTTGTCCAGCTAACAAAGAATTGAGTGGCGCTTGAATCTGCGCAGCATTGGGAATAAAGCGACGATAAAAATTCAGCATTCCCAAGAATCGACGGAGTTCTTTGACAGTTTTTGGAGTAGGAAAGTCTTCAATAACCTGAACTTTGCTGTCCAATGGCTTAGTACCAGCGGTTGAGACGTGATATCCGAGGAATGTTACCTCTGATTCACCAAAAACGCATTTGTTTGTGTTTATTAATACACCATACTCCTTGAGGCGATTAAATAGCTGGCGTAGATGGTGTTTATGGAGCTCTATTGATGGAGAAAACACGAGGATATCGTCGACGAAGGAATAGCAAAAATCCAAGCCTCTGAGCACTTCGTCGATGAAGCGTTGGAAAGTTTGACTAGCGTTTCTTAAACCATAGTTCATGAATGGGTATTCAAAGAGGCCGAAAGGCGTAGTAAGTGCGGTTTTCGGAATATCATCAGGATTAACCCTTATCTGATTATAGGCCTTGACCAGGTCTACGGTTGAGAATACCTTGGATCCATGAATCTGGAGAGAAAAATCCTGGATGTGACGGACAGGGTATCTGTCGGGGATGGTGCGAGCGTTGAGAGCTCTGTAGTCTCCGCAGGGTCGCCAGCCGTCAGTTTTTTTCTTAACCATGTGTAGTGCTGATGACCAAGAACTCTCAGAAGGTCTAGCTATGCCACTGGCTACTAAGTCCTCGAACTCTTTTTTCGCTAGTCGTAAGCGTTCAGGATCCAAGCGACGTGGTCTGCATTTAACAGGTGGACCAGGCGTAGTCCTAATAAAATGCATGGTATTATGCTTAGAAGGAGCTGACGTACCTGCAGGTTTGGTGATCTCTGGAAATTCTCTCAGGATCTCGTGGAATTCAGTCTCGCCTGTAATAGCCTTGATGGAAGCCACATCCTCGTTCTTCTTCTGTTGAAGTGCAGTAACAAATAGCGTCGTAGTTCCATCAATAAGGCGCTGATGTCGCGTATCTACAAGCAAGTTGTAAAAACTTAAAAAGTCTACGCCGATTATGGGCTTAGCAACATCAGCTATAGTGAAGCTCCAAGTGAAATTTCGCCTAAGGCCTAGATCTAGGCTTAGTCGTACGGGGCCATATGTCTGGATGATAGAGTTGTTAGCTGCGATCAACTGAAAATCCGTTTTCGTGCAGGACGCCTTCATAGCAGTGCGAGGAAAAACACATAAATCTGACCCAGTGTCAACGAGAAATGCCATTTTTGATGCACGATCGGTGATGAAAAGGCGGCCTGTTTGTGATGGGCAGTCGCTGGCCGCTACTTCCGGCTGCCCTGAGAGTTTTCCGACTCGTACGAACAAGGCTTTGTGCATCTCTTTGCTTGTGTACCAAACTTGGTATGATACCAACAATGTGAAGAGTTTGGTCGTGTTTGCCTAGAATGTGAACGGCTACGTTGGCGATGGCGCGAGTGTGATCTATAACGAGAGGTATTTTTAACTTGAGAGGAAAGTGCTTGCACCTGTTTTGTCAACTCACTTATTTGTTTTGCTATGTCGCTGATAACATTATTAGATGAGCTTGCTTCTGCGACACACACTTGAGGAGTCGTTGGCGCGATCTCATTAATTTTATCGGCTAAGTCTGCTAGCTTATCTAAATTTAAATCGGGCTGTGACGCGATTACAGTTTGTATATTTTGCGGTAATCTACTAGACCATATGGTCTTAAGAAAGTCTTTAGGTACAGACGGGCCAGCCAAATCTTGCAAATGACGCAAGAATTGAGACGGTTTGCGATCTCCGAGCTGCTCATGCATTAGTAACTGCTTTACCTTTTTTTCCTGCGAAGCCGACAGCCGTTTGATGAGTTGACTTTTAAGCTTGTCATACTTGTCGGAATCCGGTGGTGCAGTGATAATATCTTTCACCTCGGCTGCATATTGGTGATCCAGTTGCGCAGTCACGTAGTAAAACTTTGTAGCGTCATTTGTGATATTTGACAGAACAAACTGACCTTCGACCTGAGCGAACCAAAGTGCCGGTTCTTCGGGCCAAAAGGGTGGAATACGTACGCCGACGCGAAAAACTTCCACGTTTTCCGATTGCATTTCGTATTTGTCGTATTCTTGGTCGGTGTCACCAATGTAGGTACCTGTTACCGTACACAGTTGGGTCCGTCGATAGGTAGATAACAAAACACAATTAAATCACCATTAAAGTTTTATTCGAGGATGCACGTTTTTTACACAACAGTCACAAAGTCAATTTACAATAAGATAACGTATACTATAGATTAAAGTTAATTATCTGCTTAATTCGTAACGTAATAGTTTACGGCAGAGAAGCGCGGGAAGTAGATCGAAGAATGCGCGTGCATTCGCCGTCGCACATTAAACTCGACTGCCGGGGGGGGCGTCCGCTGCACCGAGCGGAAGCGAGTAGCGAGTTGCAGCGCGCATGCGCCGCATGCACGCTGGGTGCACGCGGACGAAGATTGCGGCGTGCGGCATACCACCACACAGTCATTGAAACTGGTAATAATTAAGAAAGAAAAGCTGGTTGATTGGAAGAAATTGATAAATAAATCTGACAGATACATGAATAGATATAAAAAAATGTATATATGGATATGATTGCAGTGTGAATGTTTCAGCTAAGTTTTTTTAATATCTATGATAAATATATGAAATATGTGATTTATGAATGAGATTACTTTATTGCAGGCTTTACCTATTGAAATGGTTCTCTATATTCACAAAATGAAGGGTATTTAGAGTTGTTATGTACAATAGACATTTGCCATTTAAATTGATGTATTGTCATAGTAACTAAATTGAAAAGAAAATTTAGTATTTGCATGAAGTGTTAAATAAATAAATAAATATTTCAAGTATATACACTTTATAGATGTTATGGTACAGTAGTTATAGTTCGGAAATTCTACTATGAGTCCTGTGACAGCTCACAAATTTGCCCCAATACAACCTTATGTAATGTATTTTTCTAAATAACTTGCTATTTATTAGAATTGAGGCTTATATTAAAGTTGATAAAATAATTAAAGTTACTGAACATCGTAACAAAGTTGTATTGGGGCTAGTTTGTGAGCTGTCACAGGACTCATCCTAGAATTTCCGGACTATAGTACGTTTTTTTAGCTTCCAAATGTCTTAAGTTCTATTTCCTGTGGGTCCCTATTTGTAAAGTATAGATTAATGGCAGTTAGAATAGTTTATCAATGTGTTTAACTAGTCAGGTTTATTTATTTACACAAAATAAACGCAAAAATAATGAATGATATACAACAAGGAGTATGATTTCATGTTCCTCCAAACTGCAAAAAAGTATTATAATAAAACTAAAAAGTATTATAAGACTTTGCAATAAAATGCATACTATAACTTTGTATAGAGACATCTATTAAGGATAGACAAGAGGTTTTGGGTTTTTGTCTAACTTTATCGTTCACAGATGTCAATACAATATTCTGAATGTAAAAATTTAATTATAAAAAAATGTTATTTTGAATCTTGTGGATCGACATAAAAAAAGTTAAAAACACGGTTTAAAACAAATATTAAAAATTATTATTTTCAGATAAAGAGCATTGATAAAATTATTAAAATTAAATTTTTCGATTAAATTAGAACCGCTGCAAATTTGATAATGTCTGCTAGGTATTTAAATATGTTGTAAAAAAATATTTCATTAAATTTTTCTCATGCGGTGAATCATATTTAAGTTTTTAAATAAATAATATTTGATCAAGTTTCTGTAAACAAAAAATATTTCCATTGAATTTCAAATAATTTTATTCTTGACACATAAAAAATGTCAAAATTGAAAAAGTTTCCTTTAAATGTCGCTAGATGTCCAGTATAAAATAAATTTAATTTTGTACTGGACATCTCATTTGTCAATATTGCTTATTCATTTTTTTTATTTATTTAACACTTTTATTGAAATACAATCTGGCGGGCATATTTCCAGGCGGCAATCTTTTCCAGCCAACCGGACAAAAGTAAATGAAGCAAGTTACGTGGTCGCATAAATCATTCAAATGACTATCCATCCCACGAAATCCATAAACATATATACAACATGCCCACGAACCCCACAAAGACGGACAATCACCCGAACATTATTTTTCATATAAAGTGAGATATCATCAATTAAAAAGGAAAGGAAAGGATGGTGGAGAGGAAAGGAAAAGAAAAATCAGGAATGAAACACGTTATTTTACATACTAGAAATTAAGAGTTTTTTCAGTCGCTTCTTAAAGCATGCCAAGGACGGAGCGAGTCTTATATTGGTTTGTAACTGATTCCAGAGTCTCACTGCATGGATAGTAAAGGACGACGTAAAGAAAGAGGAGCGGTGAACTGGAAAGGACAATAAACAATCTCTGTTTGAGCGTAGCGCTAATCCATGATTGGAAAGACGCTGAAAATTTTCGGCGAGATAAGAGGGGGCGGCGGGACAGTTAAGAAGATTATATAATAGAGACAGTATGTGAATTTGGCGTCTATTCCTAACATTCAACCAGTTCAATGCCTTTCGGTATGAAGTTATATGATCGTACTTTGTTAGGTTGAAAATGAATCTTAGACACACATTTTGAAGACGCTGTAATTTGTCCAGCTGTTCCTCTGTAACATCCAAGTAACATACGTCCGCATAGCCCAGAATCGGAAAGAGCAGAGATTATATATATCTGAATGTGTTGTCAAAAACTCTTTAAATATTTAGAGCTACAGTTGTTACCCAAATATTTTTACACTGCCTCCTTTCCTTTAAATTGCCATTTGTATAAATGTTTTTATTTATATCATGGAACGCCTATTTATAAAAATAATTATTATGATATCCTTGGATAAATGCGATTAATTTTTCATGTGAAAACTCAAGTAACTATAGAAAGGGAAGAAGTGAATTAAAATTGAATTTGAATGAGATAGGAAATGATTTTAAGCGAAAAAATACTTAAAAATAACAAAGCAATTTTTTAGGCAATCCACCCAAACTAGGATGATTTGTGCCACCGAATTAAAGTCATTATGCAATTATGTAAGTCAATATAATAAAAACAATTAAATTCAAGACAATTTAAAGTTTCAAGTGATTAAGCTTAAAAAATTTAACAATAAGTGGAAAAGTTCCACGAAGAAAGAAGAAACGCGACATTCATTGAACGCGATAAAGATATGGCTTTTAGTAAATCAAATCTGTCTCGTAAAAGACAAACGAAAAATACATGATCTATTTTCATAATTCAGGGCACACACACAGCCCAGATTCTCCACAATATCTATTCTGTAAAGGTGGCTAGCTACCACGCAATGGGCCGCCCACAATCGATGTTTGATAGACACTTCCATGTTGTTCATTCTTATTATATTAGGTCCTTACATATGAAATTGGCGTTTTGTTTGGGAGGAACATAAAGTTGATTTTTTTTTAATATAATATATTTATTTAATCAAAGTATGTACCATTGCTATCTATGCACTTTTGCCATCTCATAGGTAGTTCATCGATCCCTTTACTAAAAAAACCATTCGGACGGGAATCAATAAAATCTTTGAAGTCGGTTTGGACTGCCCCATCGGAGTTGAATTTTTTCCCTTGCAAGAAGTTATCCAAATTTCGAAAAAAATAGTAATCTGTCGGGGCAAGGTCCGGAGAGTACGGTGGATGTCTTAGACATTCCAATTGAAGCTCTTCTAATTTGGTAGCCGTCTGTTGTGCAGTGTGTGGTCTAGCGTTATCATGAAGCAGCAGTGGCCTAGAGCGATTAACCAGCCTCGGTTGTTTAGCAGCTAGCTTTTCCATCATGGTTTGCAGTTGCTGACAATAGACATCTGCCGTAATCGTCTGGCCAGATTTAAGAAAGCTGTAGTGAACGACACCAGCACTAGTCCACCAAACGCTCACAAGTAACTTTTTTGGAGTCAATTTTCGCTTGGGGCATGGTTTGGCTGGTTCGGCAGGGTTCAGCCATTGCGATGAGCGCTTCCGATTATCATACAGGATCCACTTTTCATCACAGGTAATGATTCGATTCAAAATCCCTTCATTATTGTGCCGGTTGAGTAATGCAACGCAGCAGTCAACGCGCGTTTGTTGATTTGCTTCACTCAATTCGTGAGGTACCCACCTTTCAAGCTTTTTCACCTTCCCAATTTGCTTCAAGTGGATTAAAACAGTTTTATCACTAACACCGCAGCCTGCAGCTAACTCGGACGTGGTTTGCGATGGATCCGCTTCCACAATAGCCTTCAATTCTTCATTATCAACTTTGGTCTCCGGCCGTCCACGGGACTTGTTCTGCAGGTCGAAATTTCCAGAACGAAAACGTTGGAACCAAAAACGCACTGTGTTTTCTTTTGCGGCACCGTCACCATACGCATCATTAATCCTTCGAGCCGTTTCTGCAGCACTGGTGCCACGGTGGAACTCCTACTCGTAAATAACGCGATATTTCAATTTTTCCATTTTGTAAACTGAGTGACGCAAAGAAAAAAAACAATTGAGGAAAAAACAAATGAATTATAATTTTCGAAACACAAATACTTGAGTAAATAGCTGTATAAATTTGAATTTGGAATTCCTAACTAAAGAGAAGATATTTGAGATCAAAGTTGCCAGTACGGCAAAACGCCAATTTCATATGTAAGGACCTAATATTTAACAATGGTTTCAAAGGGATATATAGTTGGATTGATTTATATCTAAAGCCCTTATTTACATCAGTTATTTATTTATTTATTTAATATTCCATTGTGAAAACAATCTGGTGGGCTTATTGCCAGGATCTCTTACAACCAACCAGACAAAAGAAAATAAAACAATTTACATGGTCGCAAAAATATTTCAATGATTATTCATCGTTATGAAATTTGCGGACATAAACGTATTAAAGCAAAAATGAGATATCATCAATCAAAAGGAAAAGGAAGGGATGGTGGAGAGGAAAGGTAAATCAGGAATGAAACACGTTATATTGCTGACTTGAAATTAAGAGTTTTTTCAGTCCCTTCTTAAAGCATGTCAAGGACGGAGCGAATCTAACATTGATTTGTAACTGGTTCCAGAGTCTCAATGCATGGACAGTAAAGAACTACTATAGTGCAGTATTTTTTGGGGATTGTGTGCTATGCAGCCAGGTGCTGGGCACACAGACGTATTAAAGCGGTGAACTGGGAAAACCAATAAACAATCTCTGTTTGTGTGTAGCGCTAGTCCATGATCGGAAAGACGCTGAAAATTTTCAACGAGATAAGAGAGAGTGGCGGGACAGTTAATGTTATTATATACAATAGAGATAGTATGTGAATATGGTGTTTATTTCTCGATCGTAACATTGATTTGTAACTTGTTTCAGAGTCTCACTGCATGGACAGTAAAGGACGACGTAAAAAAAGAGGAGCGGTGAACTGGAAAGGCCAATAGACAATCTCTGTTTGAGCGTAGCGCAATTCTATGACTGGAAAGACGCTGAAAATTTTAATTGAGATAAGAGGGGGTAGCGGGACAGTTAAGGATATTATATACAATAGAGATAGGAAAGAGGAAATAAAAATCAGGAATGAAACACGTTATACTACTGACTAAATATTAAGAGTTTTTTCAATCTCTTCTTAAATCATGCCAAGGAAGGAGCAAGTCTAATATTGATTTATAACTGGTTCCAGAGTCTTCAATGCTATCGTAGATGCATTTGTGGAGAAGGAAGCAAGATGTAAACTGTAGTGGTTTGTTGTGTGGGGCGAAAAAAACATGATCATCCTAAACAGAAAGGGTAAGTATTGTTAAATTATGTATTGGAGGGAGGGGGCGCAATTTGCTAACTACTTAAGGGCGCCTTTTAAACACTTACCTCGGTGAGTTTTCTGCGGTTATCTCACCGAATATGTCTTCAATACATATGCAAATGCGGGGAAGCTCCAATCACACAGGCCGCAGCCGATACCTTAACATCCCTACACCTACATCTTATAAATTTATTTCACTGTTAAGTTTGTTTGTTGTCGCTGCTGTCTATGCTCTACGGTCATCAGTCTACAGTCCCTCAGACGGTAGAGAAGTAAAAGATAAAGAGCTAAGAAAGCTCACGAAGCCTCGCCACATCGCGTCGCGTCTTTGCGCCTTCTTCACCGTTTTCTCCAGCATCGTCACCTCATCTTTACCGACTTTACCATCGTCGCTACACTGAGGCCCCCGGGATGAGCGGGAGGACGTCTTTGGAGATAGTCACCACGCCCAACTATGGTTGATACAAATGAAAAACAGAAACCCAGCGAGCGTTAAAATTATAGATAAACTCATACACAAAATACTTAATATAAGTATACATAGACCAATAACACAAACACACATACTACCTTGATCAAAAAGTTTTAGGACTTTATTCATAAAATCGAAAACACAAGTTAATTCATCAAAATCGATATGGTCCCCTTTAAAGTACTCCCCATCGACTGCAATGCACTTACGCCAGCGCTTGATTCAATCCTCGAAACACCGCTGGTACTCAATTTTCGGTATGTCCATCAGAGCCGTCTTCGATTTTTTCATGACATCCTCTCGGGTGCTGAAACGCGTTCTGCGAAGCGGTTTTTTAAGTCGGTTGACCAGGAAAAAGTCGCAGGGAGCCAGATCAGGTGAATTAAAAGGCTGCTGGACAGTAGTCGTATTGTTTTTGGTAAAACAATCATGAAAATCATGTCTTTCGCGATTTCAACGCGGTCATTTTTTTGCATGAAATTGAGGCATTTCGGCACCAGTTTTGCAGCGACACGTCTGAGGCCCAAATCACTAACCAAAATTTCTTGAGCGGATCCATAAGCGATGTTCAAGTCCTCTGCCAGCTCTCTGGTGGTCAATTTGCGGTTTTCGGCAACATTTATTTGATTTTATCGATGTTTTCATCGGTTTTCGACTGCCACTGCGTTCGTTATCCTCGACCGACTCACGACCACTTCTGAAGCGTTCGTGTCACCGAAAAACACTTCTCCAGCATTTCCAAGGTCTGCGGACCGTTTTTCACACAAAATTTAATGCAAACTCGTTGCCGCACAGTTGATGCCATTTTCAAACTTGTAAAAAATCGAAAACACGCACAAAGGTAGATGTACTCAGTACAGCGTAACTTTTACAAATGTCAAGCTATGACGCTGAAATTTGGAGGGAAGTGTGAATGATAGATGTGGTAGCCTAACAAAAAAAAAAGAATTCCGATCGGGTGACTGACAGCGCCACACGGTGGCCGGTCCTAAAACTTTTTGATCAAGGTAGTATGACACAACAGTGGAAAAGGTATTCCCTCAAATCACTAACAAAATATCTACGGTGCAGTAAAATGCACATGGTTTAAAAATTTAATATAAGCCAAAGAAATCGTTTCGTTCTTTCATTCGAAATGCGGTACTGGTCATCATTCTGTCGTGTAGCTCATGACTGAGCATCGTGACTACCATGATAGTCTCTGACAACTCCTCTCCATCTCTCTCTTCACTAAAAGACACTTGTCTCCCAATCTGGAGGTTACAGGTCAATTTCCGTTGGAACCCAGATTTTTATAAAAAATGATTCCAGTCTGGTTTTTATATCAGGTCTCTTTAACATCTTTCTGGTTGGTTGGAAGAGATTGCCACATGGCAATAAGCCCGTCAGGTTGTACTGTAAACAACGGAAATGTTATACAACATAATAGTCGATTACTACTGCCGCATTACTAGACTTGAACCTATAATAGAAATTTGCGAATCAGGTAGAACAGAATAAATAAAGGGTCTTTCAAATTGAGCGGTTTTTTTAATAATTTTTTTTTAATTCTTGAATAAAACACACAATTGGCTTTGATTTCGAAAAACTTTTATTGGTCATTGAAGTATAATGTATGACATTTAAACACAAAAAATAATATCCGCCAAATGTCCACCTCTTGCAGCTCCACAGATGTCCACTCTTTTGTCAAAATTTTCGATGACATTTTGGCATAATTGCGGTTCTAGCTCACGGATAACGCGAATAATTTCGTCCTTCAGCTCAGGAATTGATCGGGGGTCATTCTTATAGACCTGGCTTTTCACTTAACCCCAAAGAAAATAGTCCAACGGTGTCAGATCACATGATCTTGGTGGGCAATTAACATCACCGTTTCCGGAGATTACAATACATAAAATAATTCAACAATTTGAACGCTTTGTTGTATTGTATACGACTCCATTTTTTTATAAATTTCATACATTACACTTCTCAAATGTGACACGACCCAGGCAAGTCCACGACGACATCAGTGTTTTATCAAATAATAAAAAAAAACGCTCAATTTGAAAGTCCCTTTAGAATTAGAATAATCCACTCATTAATTATGGATAATTGGATTAAAATAAGCCACTAATCCATAATCAAGAAGAATTTCGTATATTTTTTCTTCTTTTTCATTTTACTCAACACTTTAGCCTTAAGTTTACATTTATCCCTAAACATATTATTCCTTATTCCGCCATCAATTGTCACCCCACGTGTCTCAGTGCACGCAATTGTCACCCCACGTGTCTGTTAGTTTTCTCCACGTCCACCATTCACTCTCATACATTAATGTTAGTACTTAACACAGTTGTGAACTATTATCATATCAGATATTATTCTGTTAGAGTCTATAATAGTCATACATCATAGAGTCCAGAGCCGACAATGTCAGAACCAAAAATCTCCTTCGAACCAGCGAAATGAAGGTACTCAGGAGTATCGCTGGCAAAACCCTTCGTGATAGAGTACGAAACACAGAAGTCCGAAGGACGTGCGAAGTTGAAGATATTGTCAGATGGGGACGACAGAGAAGAAGGTTCTGGAACGAATATGTATCCAGAATGTCGGAACCAAGAGCCGTAAGAATGGCCAGGGACAGTATCCCCCAAGCAAGTGAACCTCCAGGATGACCTCCCAAAATATGGAAAGACAGCTGGCAGTCGACGTCACAAGAGGGAAACTGTATCGGACTTGTGCGGTCACCCTTGTGATTATGTGTAATCCTTGATTCTTTATATGTGTGTTATATTTTTATATGTCCTTGAATGATGTTTAAATATCTTGCATGTGTAGATCTGTATGTGAATATGTAATGTAAATCCTTGATACTTTGTTGAAATGTAAATTATCTGAAAATGTTGAAAAATGTTAGTCTATTTGACTTCGATCGTGTTCGCGACCGCAAAGGAAAAAGACTTGCGGACGGGGCGTCGTGAGTAGACCACGGGCTGGTCGGTTTAAGCAGTGCTCGAAACCCCGAAAGTTGTTGTATTTCGCGGGGAATCGGCGCTTGTTATGACCGATCGACCATTAATAAGGAAGGTCCCTTTTTAGGGAAAAATATATTCTCAGTAACAACCCACTCTACTGTGTTTTACTTTGAGACCCGCTACCGATCTGCTTAAGAGGAATCTCTTCACCCCGCTACCATCTTCTCATCGATTTACGCCACGACCTAAATTCTCCGAGCACTGCGCAGCAACCAACGCACCTAGTTACAGTTCATTTGTACCCTGTCTGGTACAGAAACAACGATGCAGGACCATAACAGGTCAACAGACCTAAAAGAAGAAGAAGTCTATAATAAATAAAATTTCACGGTTCAAACGAGGATCTAGTGCTGGAGAGTTTCTTCATGCTGTTTGGTGTGAAGTCTGTTCTGGGATGGGTGCCGAAAAAGATCTTGAAAGCCTTGTTCTGCACTCGTTGGTGCTTCAGATGATCCGTGTTGCTCACACTACCCTAAACGCGTGCAGCATAAATCAAGATGTAACGAATAAGGGTTTAATAGAGGAGGAACTTAAGAAAGGTTCATTAGTTAATATACTCCATTTGACTATGTTTTAAGTGTTGTGTTGACACTTAAAAATATAATGACCCCTTATTTTCTCATTAAATGTCCTCATGTTCAACTGAAATATTTACTGTTTCGTGATAACTGCCTGATAAATGCTATAATTATTAAATTATCATTCATTATCTCTGATACCTATTTGGTAAGACGTCTATATTTCCGATTTTAGACTATACGGACGTCTGTTAATTGAATATTACGGAAGAACAGCTGGACAATTTATATCGTCTTCAAGTTTGTCTAAGATTTATTTTTAACATGAGAAAGTACGATCATACCACTTCGTACCAGAAGGCGCTGAACAGGTTGAACGTGACAAATAGACGCCAATATCTCAATTGTATAATATCCTTAACTGTACTGCCACCCCCTCTTATCTTTTCGAAAATTTTCAGCGCCTTTCCGATAATATACTTGAGGTATGCTCAAACAGAAATTGTTTATTGGCTTTCCCAGTTCACTGCTCTTCTGTTTTGCGTTCATGAAGTTATACTCTGGAACCTGTTATAAATCAATGTTAGATCCATTCCGTCCTTGGCATGCATTAAATCTCTTGTATGTGTAGATCTGTATGTGAATATGTAATGTAAATCCTTGATACTTTATTGAAATGTAAATTAACTGAAAATGTTGAAAAATGTTAGTCTATTTGACTCCGATCGTGTTCGCGAACGTGACAAATAGACGTCAATATCTCTATTGTATAATATCCTTAACTGTACTGCCACCCCCTCTTATCTTTTCGAAAATTTTCAGCGCCTTTCCGATAATATACTTGAGGTATGCTCAAACAGAAATTGTTTATTGGCTTTCCCAGTTCACCGCTCTTCTGTTTTGCGTTCATGAAGTTATACTCTGGAACCAGTTACAAATCAATGTTAGATCCATTCCGTCCTTGGCATGCATTAAATCTCTTGTATGTGTAGATCTGTATGTGAATATGTAATGTAAATCCTTGATACTTTGTTGAAATGTAAATTAACTGAAAATGTTGAAAAATGTTAGTCTATTTGACTCCGATCGTGTTCGCGAACGTGACAAATAGACGTCAATATCTCAATTGTATAATATCCTTAACTGTACTGCCACCCCCTCTTATCTTTACGAAAATTTTCAGCGCCTTTCCGATAATATACTTGAGGTATGCTCAAACAGAAATTGTTTATTGGCTTTCCCAGTTCACCGCTCTTCTGTTTTGCGTTCATGAAGTTATACTCTGGAACCAGTTACAAATCAATGTTAGATCCATTCCGTCCTTGGCATGCATTAAATCTCTTGTATGTGTAGATCTATATGTGAATATGTAATGTAAATCCTTGATACTTTGTTGAAATGTAAATTAACTGAAAATGTTGAAAAATGTTAGTCTATTTGACTCCGATCGTGCTCGCGAACGTGACAAATAGACGTCAATATCTCTATTGTATAATATCCTTAACTGTACTGCCACCCCCTCTTATCTTTACGAAAATTTTCAGCGCCTTTCCGATAATATACTTGAGGTATGCTAAAACAGAGATTGTTTATTGGCCTTCCCAGTTCATCGCTCTTCTGTTTTGCGTTCATGCAGTTATACTCTGGAACCTGTTACAAATCAATGTTAGATCCATTCCGTCCTTGGCATGCTTTAAGAAGCGGTTGAAAAAACTCTTAATTTCTAGTCCGTAATATAACGTGTTTCATTCCTGATTTATCTTTCCTCTCCTCTCCACCATCCCTTCCTTTTCCTTTGATTTGTGATATCTCGTTCTTGCTTTTACTACGAGTTTGTACTATATGAGTACGTTTTCATACGTTTAATAAAAAATCTTCTTCTTCATCCTATTTTAGGTATGTTAGCCTGTTATGGTCCTGCATAATTGTTTGCCTCTTGTGACGTCGACTGCCAGCTGTCTTTCCATCTTTTGGGAGGTCGTTCTGGAGGTCTGCTTGCTTGGAGGATACTGTCCTTAGCTATTCTTACGGCTCTTGGTTCCGCCATTCTGGATACGTGTTCGTTCCAGAACCTTCTTCTCTGTCGTCCCCATCTGACAATATCTTCAACTTCGTACGTCCTTCGGATTTCTGTGTTACGTACTCTATCACTAGGGGTTTTGCCAGCGATACTCCTGAGTACCTTCATTTCGCTGGTTCGAAGGAGATTTTTGGTTCTGACAGTGTCGGCTCTGGACTCTATGCTGTATGTCATTATGGGTATGTCAATAAAATTGCGACCATGTAACTTACTTTCAT
Organism: Odontocerum albicorne; assembly: GCA_949825065.1. Lineage (NCBI taxonomy): Eukaryota > Metazoa > Arthropoda > Insecta > Trichoptera > Odontoceridae > Odontocerum > Odontocerum albicorne. The sequence goes on from OX463867.1 coordinate 14,641,857, forward strand.
TATTTGTGTCTGTTTGGTTGGAAAATATTGCCGCCTGGCAATAATCCCGCCAGATTGCTTTTGCAATGAAGTGTTACATAAATAAATGAATCTATTGTAATTTGTTTTATCAAACACTGTTTATTCCACTGATTCTATGATTAGCCATTTCAGAATAAATTAGACAATAAATAGAATAAATTAGAGGATAAACATAATAAATCCGCCTTAATAAATCCTCTAATTTATTCTGAAATGACTAATCATTGTCACCGTGAAAACCATACATTTTCTATCGATGATGCCAAATTCTTACATATCAATAGTAAAGGAAATAAATTGGACAGATTAGAGGCCCTAGACATTTCTAAGTCAGTGCATCGAGGTGAACATCTGGCAAACACATATATCCCATGAATCTCTCCGCTGCTTGCTAAGGTTGTCCCATGCCTCTCCCAACCCCCAGTCCCCGACCCGAATGTGTTACCGTTAGAACCGTGTATCTCGGTACCAGTTCGAACAGAATTCAGTCTTGTTTGTGCTCCCCTGATGATGAGGTGAAATCCTTGAAACTGGTAGGGCTATACCGTTACATGAAGTGGAATAAACAGTGTTTGATAAAACAAATTACAATGTCTTTAAACCTCCACAATGTTAATGCCTTAACTATAAATAAAATATAAATGAATCTATTTAAATATGAAACAACCAGGATAACATAACACATCCTTGCTTTACCTTTGAAATATTAAACCTCTCAATTAATGCACCGTTCACTCTAATGCACGCTCTACTATTGGCATATACCTCGTTTTGATTTTCATTCAACACCATATTGATAAGATATTTTCCATAGTTGGTTTTTTATCAGGTGGTCATAATCTTTTTCCAAATCACCTTTCATCCCGTGTCATGTCATACACTGTCACCTCATGTATTTTCTATAGTGAATGCATTTGTATTTGCAGCATGCATTTCTTGAGCATTTCTTCACCATCATCATCATCAGCCTACATTCACCCACTGCAAGATATACGCCTCTTCAAGTTGTTATGTTACATATCGTTGTTTGGCATTATACAAATACATGTATGGTTGCGAGACACGGTGCATGGGCGAAAGAAAACAAAAAAGATTGGAGGCCTTCAAGATGTGGACCTATAGACGAATCCTATGGATTTTCTGCAGAGACCACATCACAAATGACGAGGTTCTCAGCACGATCGAAGAAACCAGGCACCTGTCAAACACCATATCGGAAAGGCGTGCAGAATGAATGTGTCATATGCTGCGACATGAAAATCTCCCTCACAATATACTGGAGGGAATGATTGAGGGATCGATTGGCAGAGGGCATCCTCGCCGGGAGTATCTGGAGCAAATATGCCACGATATGGACTGCACCTCCTATACAGAGCTCAAGAGGATCGCTGAAGACCGAGCGGAGTGGAGGAGGAGGTGCAGAGCTTTGCTGCTAACCAATCCCAAGGATTGAAACTGAAGAAGAATATTATATTATTGTATTACAATTTCGTTGTATACAGTAAGTACAACCTGACGGGCTTATTGCTATGTGGCAAACTCTTCCAACCAACCAGATAGATGTCAAAGAGGCCTACAATGAAAAATCAGAGTGAAATCCTATTTTAAAAAATGTAAATTCCAGCAGATTTTTAAATCGCAACTTCCTGGTTGGGAGACAGGCGTATTATCTACTAGGCCAAGGATGTCGTCATGTATCGTTGTTGTTCTGCGAAAAGCGCTTAAATCCATTTTTGCTTAAAATGACTTTTTGTTTCCATTTTACTACAAATAAAAATATCTACACATGGAAAAAACATTTATGCCCGAAAGTTTTATGGTTTCGCTGTTATGAAAAGATAAAAAGTCATATAACTTGATTTTACATCGCCCTCCGAAACTTAAATTCCATTTATCTCAAAACTCAATCTTCTTCTCAGTGTCATGTCAGGTCCCCCCAACGTTGACTATCCCTTGAGAAGAGACATCTTTGCCCCCGGCAGCCCGAAAAAGATCTCCAACGCCCCTTATGCCAGTCCAATCGCGTATATTGCGGAGCCAGGATATTTGCCTCCTGCCAACACCTCTTTGACCCTCTATTTTGCCTTGGATGATCAGGTGCAGTAATTTGTAATTTTCTCCTCTAAGTACATGACCCAAATAGGACACCTATCGGATTTTAATATTAGTCAACAACTCTCTATCAACTTTGGCTCTTTGAAGAACCCTCGTGTCGCTGACCATATCCGTCCAGGGTATCCGTAGCATTCTCCGGTGCATCCACATTTCGAATGCTTCCAGTCGGTTCATACTACCAACTTTGAGGGTCCATGATTCCACTCCATGCAATAACACTGACCAAACGTAGCATTTGACTAACTGTTGTCGAAGTTTCAAGTTTAGATTACCATCGCAGAATACGCTTCTCATTTTATTAAAAGTCGTAGGAGATGATTCAATTCTGCACCTTACTTCTCAATATTTTACAAAACTCAATATTTTGACTTAAACGCTTTTCGCAGAACAGCGACGGTATCTTTCAATTTAAATTTAACCCAAAAGTAAATTTTTTAAGATATTTTCAAACGCATTTTATCAAAACATGTCGTAAAAATGCAACAGGGGAAAAAAAAAACGGCGATGACCACAAATTTGAATACTGCTTCTTCGAAAGGTATAATTAAATTGTTTTTCGAGAGAATTTTCCCCCAAAGAGAAAAATAAGACTCATTGTTGCTTGACTCGTGGTCTCGTGACGGAGGATGCGTTCGGTTTGGCGAAACGCGAGATTGCGTGACAACCAGCCGGTTAGCGTTTCCTTTTTACCTACATACACGATATAGTGAGAAAATATTTTTACCTTGTATATATTGCGTGCGTTCATGCATACCACCATGTTAAACAGAGTTCGTAGAAACGACAAAAAAACGGAATTTTTCTGTTTTTTTTTAATTTTTACTGGTTACGAATTGATTAGATTTTTTTTATCCACTTTATACGGATTTCTCCTGTTACACAAATAGGGTCTGCTTCTAGCGTTAGCTTATTCGTTAGGAAGAATATCAGCCAGGATTCTTCTCATACTGCTAGACGGTGCCGAGACTATATCCACAGTGCCATTCAGTTGGTTCAATATCTCTATACCAGAGTTAGCTTATTCGTTAGGAAGAATATCAGCCAGGATTCTTCTCATACTGCTAGGCGGTGCCGAGACTATATCCACAGTGTCATTCAGTTGGTTCAATATCTCTATACCACGCGTGACTGAGTGTTTAGCCATGATATTCCTTCTGTACGTTGGTATGTAGAACAGAGGGTGATGCCTTTCACGGCTATATTAATTAGGTACCATTTAATTTGCTTTATTTTCTTTTGTCTCGTTGATTGGAAGAGACTGCCGCCTGACAACAAGCCCACCAGATTGTTATTGCAATGAAGTGTTGATAAATAAAATAAAATAAGAAATATGTTTAACCTCATATCATAAATTAAGATAGTACTTCAATAATAATAATAAAACAATTTATACAGTGCCGTTTAGAGAGTTGTTTCCTCAAGAGCGCTCTTACTGCTCCATAGTGGTGGGATCGAACTGAAATTGCAATAAATCTGCTAAGTTTTATTGCATACAGTAATGGAATACAATATAATAACTATATAAAACAATGCTGTGTGCTTGTTGAAGTGCAACAGCTTGATACAATAAATCAATACTACTACAGGCGCTTTTCATCTACAGGTGATCCAGTTTTCATTCAAGGCTTGTTGAAATTTTTTTGTAGTTGGTTGGAAAAGATTGTAATATAATAATACACCCACCAGGTTGTATTGCGTACAAAAAAAGTGTAATAATTTGCTTCCTCCACTATCACACACTTTCTCCTGCAGTTTTTCTAATTCATTACCATTCCTTCGTTCAAGATTTTATTCACTTTGTCTAACCAAACTTTTCTCGATTATCCGTACAATGACTTCTACTAATGCTCACATTGTTAAGTCAGTCTTTACGCAAGTTAAATTACTATTTTGTAGTTATGATAATTATTTTGTAAAACTTATGCATTAATTTAATTTATCTTGCAAGTAATATTGAAGCGATTGCCACATGGCAATAAAACCGTCAGGCTTTACAGTATGCAACGAAAGTGTAATATAATACAAAATATAATTTTCAATAAGATTATTAATTAAAATATAATCAATTTAATGTTAATAAAAATAGAATCAATTTTATTTTTACCATTTTGTTTTATCAAGCACAGTTTATTCCACTTTTTGTAACCATATATCCCTACCGGTTTCAAGGCTTTCACCTCATCATCAAGGGAACACAAACAAGGAGTCTTATTTGTGCTCCCTGATGATGAGGGGAAGACCTTGAAACCGGTATGGTTATACCGTTATAAAGGGTTTTTCTAATTGAGCGTTTTTTTTAATTCTTGAATAAAACACACATTTTGTTTTGATTTCAAAAAACGTTTTATTGGTCATTGAAGTATAATGTATGACATTTAAACACAAAAAACAATATCCACCAAATGTCCACCTCTTGCAGCTCCACATATGTCTCTTTTGTCAAAATTTTCGATGACATTTTGACATAATTGCGGTTCTAACTCACCAATAACGCGAATAATTTTGTCCTTCAGTTCAGGAATTGATCGGGGTTCATTCTTATAGACCTGACTTTTCACGTAACCCCAGAGAAAATAGTCCAACGGTGTCAGATCACATGATCTTGGTGGAAAATTAACATCACCGTTTCTTGAGATTATAATACATAAAATAATTCACAATTTGAACGCGTTGTTGTTTTGTATACGACTCCATTTTTATAAATGCGATACATTACACTACTCAAATGTCACCAGACCCAGGCAAGTTCACGACGCCATCTGTGTTTTATCCAAGAATTTTAAAAAATCGCTCAATTTGAAAGATCCTTTATATGAGCCTTAAGTCTACATTCATCCCTTATCCCTTCATTCCGTATTTTGTAATACATTGTCATTCAATTCTACTAGAAAAGTTTGGAGATCTGTTCTCTCTGCTTACACCACAAGAGACACTGCATGATGATACGTATGAATAATGAGAACTGCATAAATTGTTCTTCAAATCAAAGAGCTAAACTTTGTATTGTAGAAAAAAATTACCTCATCTCGAAAAGACTGCGAAATTGAATCGATATTTCCGCAGGGGGAAAGAGCATTCGTAGATATATTTAAAAAAAAAAGGAAGAAGAAAGGGGGGATGGTTTGAGACTCACCCCTATTCTTAAGGCTCCACTCACCTGTGTCTTCCTTCTCTTCTGCTCGCCTCTCGCCCCTGGCCTTCGTCAGGATATCGTGGTTTCTGGAGCAATGGACAAAAAAGCGGGCTAAGGAAGCAATTATATCAGGCGGAGTTCTATACAATGTCCTGGGGGCGCCGGCAACAGGCAAATGTGGAGTAATGTAAGGTGTTCACAAAAAATCTTATCTAAATAATGACTAAATCTAATCTCTCTGTGTTGCGGTCATTTTATTCTCGCTTCGATGTGGCGTTAGCAGATACCGAGTTTCTTATTTACTTCGTAGTTATAGTGTTTATTTTTTAATAAAAAGTATAAGCACTCATGTCCAAAAGTTTCAGGCCAAAGGATATAAAAAGGTGATAAGAGTGTAACATTTTTTCTTCTATATAGTAAGTTGGAGTTGTCATTACATTTTTTCTTCTATATAGTAAGTTGGAGTTGTCATTACATTTTTTCTTCTATACAGTAAGTTGGAGTTGTCATTACATTTTTTCTTCTATATAGTAAGTTGGAGTTGTCATTACATTTTTTCTTCTATACAGTAAGTTGGAGTTGTCATTACATTTTTTCTTCTATATAGTAAGTTGGAGTTACAACTGGAAACATCTTGTGAAATTCAACTCCTCACACATTATATCACTCCAGAAAGACGAAAAATATTCATCCCACAATATACCGCACACAATCAAAAGAATAAAAATAAAAATTAAAACAAAAATATACAGAAACACAAATACAAAAACAACCAAAATTAAAATATACAAAGTTACATTTTTTCTAGCCACCCTGTCCATCCAAACTTTATAAAGTAGATTGATTGACACGTTGCGTTGTATGTATCCGTGGTTCATCTATGTTAGCGACGAGCCGGGACCATTCCCGGGTTCGAAGCCCGAGGCATTCTTCCTTTTCTTCGGTGTAGTGTTTTTTAATCTTAACGATTCCTTTATTTCATAATTGTAGGTGTCCGAATTTATATCGGAGCCCTTGCAGCACGCCATGAGGGTAAATAAAAACGCTAATAGATAAAAAAGGACGTAGGTATTAAAACACCTGCGTTTTTTGAGTTTCAAAATATGTTGCGTGTACTTACTTATATTTAAAGACACATTATCATCATGCCCATCACGCCATGTCTCTCTTGGGGTAGGCAGTTATACAAGATATTCTACAAAATGCAGGCATTTCAATCTTATTCATTCTTCTCCAATCATTTACTCTTTAATTATATAAATTATTTGTTTCATCAAACACCGTTTATTCCACTTTTTGTAACGGTATAACCCTACTGGTTTCAAGGATTTTACCTCATCATCAAGGGAAGCACAAACAAGAATCTTGTTTGTGGTCCCCTGATGATGTTGTGAAAGCATTGAAACCGGTAGGGTTATAACGTTAAGTAAAGTGGAATAAACAGTGTTTGATAAAACAAATTACGATGTCTTTAAACCTCCACAATGTTAATGCCTTAACTATAAACAATATAATAAATTATTTATTTATTTAATTAACGACACAACAGTGTCTTTTATATACAAATATTAACATGTGACAAGTTATACAAGTACTTAAAATTATTGACAAATAATACAAAACTTTATCTTAAACTAACATGTACAGGAGATACAAAAAGCAGTAGTAATAATAAATTACAGTCATTGTTTAAAATGATTTAATATTAATATGTATATTTAAGTTCAATATATGTTACTATATGTATGTATACCACAAAATATTACCAAATTTTACCAAGTAGACTTAAGTTATTGTGGAACTCTTATTTTATAGTGGTAAAGTAAATAAATAAATAAATAAATACAGGTTTATTGAAAGCAACATAGTACGTACATAATACATTTAGACACATTTCAAGAACACGTTAAAAAGAGAATACATTAAAAACAGAAGCTATCAAAAGGTCTGGGCTCATCTAATAACATCCCCCCGGCCAAGATACACCCCACCAATATAGGGCGAGCCCAGCCACGGGGACACCAGATGTTTTTCAGCCCACACCCTTGAACACGTAGAACAAGAAGATAAAAAAAACACAGAAAATAAATAGATGACAAAAAAAAATACATTTAAGAGAGAAGACATTAAAAGGTCCGGGCTCATCCCACAAATATTCCCCCGGCCGAGATACACCCCACCAATGTAGGGTGAACCCGACCGCAAGGGCATCGGGGGGCTTCCATTCCACACCCCCGCATATCTAGATTAAAGAATAAATAGAGAAACAAAAACGTATGGCAGGAAACAAAATAAAAAGTAAACCCACATATACCACCTCAGGTTAACTGTCAGCAAGAACGGAAAAAAGAAAAGCCTCAAAGGAGTCCAAATTTTACAAAATGACAAATGGAAAATGAAATAGTTGAGACAACATTGAAAAAGTCAGGCAAGAACTTAGATTTGTTATTAGTGGAACAACGCTTACATAGAACAAGAAGAATTTGATTTTTTGAGAATTTTATGGATAGATCTTGAGATATAGAAAACACATGGGTTCACTTGTGTAACGAGATGCGAGTTGCTTTGCAGAATCGAAACCTTCCACATGTTGATGCAGGGTTACTCAACTCCAGAGGCAAAGTATTGTCCTTAATGTTTTGTTTATACTAGGTTATTTATATTAACTATTCCTGTCCTGTGATGTGTAACTAGTACACATTGCTTCTAAACACTTGAATATCTCTATAAATATAATAAATATTGTGTTCAGATTTTAGGTATTCCTCCGTAATACATTTACGCATTGAATGAAAAAAATAATATTAATAACAATTAGCACTTATCGGCCACATCAGAGATATTTTGTGAAAATTGGGAATAAATTCACCGATACAATCAAACGTGGGCCAATGTGTGACGTAGGTTTATTAATCATAAAAAACGCTATGGGTGAGGAAGCAACGCTATTCACGTCTCACTCTCACTCTACTTCGGTATATGGGAACGGAAGAAATAGAATCTCAGTTCGCTCGCTTCTCTCGCTCAGTAGGTCGGCAGCTTTCGGTAGATGTGGTCGCTTTGTCTGTTTTGTGAACGTCGGCCGATGTTTTTTTTTTTTCATGTTTTCAGCAATTAAATTTCCATTATTATTACTTTTGACTTCAAATTTAATTAATTTAAACGATTGGCTATGAATATTCTTATTTTTCCGATTTTAAATCTCTCATTTTTACATGTGTATTGAATACACAACACCGGAACGGGCGGATTTTTTTAGCACAGAAAGGGAAAGGTTAATAAAGGAGGGCACAAAGTTAGTAGCTATTTCTAAATATTGTGGGGATTTATATACTATTTATAAGGGAGTGGTTATCAAATCTCCATACATACTGGAATGAAGCAAGTCAGAATGTGGAGTGTTGGTATGAAGCCAATTCTCCACATTATAACTGATTCTTGTGATGATAGGGTCACGAAAAATAATACAAAACAGCACTATATAAATCAGGATAAATCGGAGTACGTTATTTACTTTTCAGGCATTCAAATTTGAATATATTTTATGATAAAAAAATATATATAATATGCACGTGCGGCTCACGTTCTTTACTCGATACTGGTTTTACATGCGGCCCTATAAGGTTGACCACCCCTTATATATAGCTTTCTTATTTATTTATTTATTAACTATTAATTGAAAAATCAATTTGGCGGGCTTATGGCTAGGCGGCAATCTCTTCTGACCAACCAGACAAAAGTAAATAAAACAAGTTACATGGTAAAAATATTCAAAAAATTATTCATATTTGTGAAATTTATGAAGAATATACTCGTAGTAAAAGAAAGAATGAAATATCATCAATCAAAATAAAAGGAAAGAATGATGGAGAGGAAAGATAAATCAGGAAAGAAACACGTTATATTACTGACTAAAAGGAAAGATGAATCAGGAAAGAAACACGTTATATAACTGACTAAAATTTTTGAGTTTTTCATGTCGCTTCTTAAAGTATGCCAAGGATGGAGCGAGTCTAACATTGGTTTGTAACTGGTTCCAGAGTCTCACTGCATGGACAGTAAAGGACGAAGTAAAAAAAGAAGAACGGTAAACTGGAAAATCCAATACACAATCTCTGTCTGAGCGTAGCGCAAATTCATGATCGGAAACACACTGAAAGTTTTCGGCGAAATAAGAGGGGGGACGGGATAGTTAAGGATATTATACAATAGAGATAGTATGTGAATTCGGCGTCTATTTCTTAGTAATGGCGTTGTTTTAACGAAATAAGTAATTTTTATTTTCCAACTTTTAACTTCCACATTTTAACCTCAATATAAATAGTTACTGATATAGTATTGTAGCATTTAAAACAAAAACCAGCAAAAAATACGCAGCGAATCAAATTTTGACAAGTTCAGCCCAAAGCGTTAAGTCGGTGAAGACAAAAGGCATCACTTTCTGCCCTTTTTTTTATTCTTTTTATGTTTTTTTTATTATATTTTTATGCCCCGTCCTCTGTGGCGCCGAGGCGGGTCGGATTCGGAGTGAAATTATTTTTATTTTTTCCGACTGGCAATAGGAATATCTCCAACGTACAGGCGAGCGGTAGCCGGCTTATTGGAATTGTCCCTCGGGGTATGTTTTAGTTTGCTAATGTAACATTCGAATCGGTATACTTAAAAACACTCGCAAGTCTTACCTTCAGTTAGTAAGGACATATCTTCAAATATTTCTATTCGTTTTTTTTTTATTCAATCATTTGTATGATACATCTCAAAATATTGAAAAAAAATATTTATTTATTTAACACTTTTATTGCAATACAATCTGGCGGGCTTATTGCCAGGCGGCAATCTCTTCCAACCAACCAGACAAAAGTAAATGAAGCAAGTTACGTGGTCGCATAAATCATTCAAATTACTATCCATCCCCACGAAATCCATAAACACATACGTGAGCATATGCCCATGAACCCCACAAAGACGGACAATCACCCGAACATTATTTTTCATATAAAGTGAGATATCATCAATCTAAAGGAAAAGAAGGGATGGTGGAGAGGAAAGGAAAAGAAAAATCAGGAATGAAACACGTTATTTTACTGAATAGAAATTAAGAGGTTTTTCAGCCGCTTCTTAAAGCATGCGAAGGATGGAGCGAGTCTTATATTGGTTTGTAACTGATTCCAGAGTCTCACTGCATGGACAGTAAAATACGACGTAAAGAAAGAGGAGCGGTGAACTGGAAAGGCCAATAAACAATTTCTGTTTGAGCGTAGCGCTAATCCATGATTGGAAAGAAGCTGAAAATTTTCGGCGAGATAAGAGGGTGCGGCGGGACAGTTAAGGATGTTATACAATAGAACCTGAATACAAAACTATCTTTTTTCCCGTTGATCATGTCCTATTTGGTTATTTACCACTTTACTGTCTAAAAATTTGGCGGTCTTTGGAAGTATATTTTTTTCATTTTTATTAGCTGACGCATAATGATGGGATGTTTGAATGTTAATTTATTTAGACACTTTATTACCAAACAGAAATCTCATTCAACTAACCAGACAAAGTAACGCGTATCGGTGTCATTAGCTGGGTGAAAAGTTATAACGTTATTTTCAAAAGAAAAAAATAAAGGCTTATATAAAAAAATAAAGGTACATATTTAAATTATTAAAAAAGAAATTTAAAATAAAATATAATAGTTTTTTTAGCAAATCTCATCAAAGATTGGGAAAGCAGAATGGAGGGCGAAAACGATAAGAAATTTGACTGGTTTATTGCCATGTGGTAATATTTTCCGACCAACTAGATTAAAGTAAATAAAGTTAGCTAGATGGTTTGGTCAGTGTTATTGCATGGAATGGAATCATGGACCCTCAAAGTTGGTAGTATGAACCGACTGGAAGCATTCGAAATGTGGATGCACCGGAGAATGCTACGGATACCCTGGACGGATATGGTCAGCAACACGAGGGTTCTTCAAAGAGCCAAAGTTGATAGAGAGTTGCTGACTAATATTAAAATCCGAAAGTTGTCCTATTTGGGTCATGTACTTAGAGGAGAAAAGTACAAATTACTGCACCTGATCATCCACGGCAAAATAGAAGGTCAAAGAGGTGTTGGCAGGAGGTAAATCTTCTGGCTCCGCAATATACGTGATTGGACTGGCATAAGGGGCGTTGGGGATCTTTTTCGGGCTGCCGGGGACAAAGATGTCTACTCTCAGGTGATATTCAACGTTAGGGGGACCTGACATGACACTGGGAAGAAGAAGAAGATGGTCGAAAAAATATTAAAATTATTAGTTATTTGTTGGATAAATTCTTTCGAAGTGTTTTACTACGTGATTTGGTGGTTACTAAGTGATAAGGTCTTTCGAAGTGTTTTACTACGTGATTTGGTGGTTAATACGTGATAAGGTCTTTCGAAGTGTTTTACTACGTGGTTTGGTGGTTACTACGTGATAAGGTCTTTCGAAGTGTTTTACTACATGGTTTGGCTTACGTATGTGTTGTCACGCACAATTGATACGAAGAACCGCGAAGCCTCGAAAAAGAATTTATTTGTACGATATTTCATGAAAAATGTATACATAATGAAAATAAAAGTGATGTGTCATCAACAAAAGAAAAAAAGAAAGAAGGATGGAGGGGAAAGGAAAATCGGGAAGGAAATATATTATATAATATAACATATAAGGACATATTTTGCCTCTGGAGTTGAGTAACCCTGCATCAACACGTGGAATGTTTTCATTCTGCAAAATAGCTTGCATCTCGTGCTACAAGTAAGCCCCCCCCCCTCCCCATGTGCTTGTTAAATTTTAAGATATGTCCATTAAAATTGTACTTTGTTTAATCAAACACTGTTTATCCCAATTTTTGTAACGGTATAACCCTACCGGTTTCAAGCCTTTCACCTCATCATCTGGGGAGCACAAACAAGACTGAATTATGTTCGAACTGGTACCGAGATACACGCTTCTAACGGTAAACATTCGGGTTAGGGACCGAAGGTTGAGGGAGGCATGGGACAACCTCGGCGAGCAGCGGAGAGATTCTTAGGATATATGTGTTTTTCAGATGTTCACCTCGATTCACTGACTTAGAAATTTCTAGAGCCTCTAATCTGTCCAATTTATTTCCCCAACCCGAATGTTTACCGTTAGAAGCGTGTATCTAGGTACCATTTCGAACATAATTAAGTCTTGTTTATGCTCCCCTGACGATGACGTGAAAGCCTTGAAACCGGTAGGGTTATACTGTTACAAAAAGTGGAATAAACAGTGTTTGAATAAACAAATTGCAATGTCTTTAAACCTCCACAATGTTAATACCTTAACTATAAACAATCCATTAAATTCGTCGATGAATACAATTCTTCTTGTTCTATGTAAGCGTTGTTCCACTAATAACAAATCTAAGTACTTGACCACTATTATCACTACTGCTTTTTGTATGTTATCTCCTGTACATGTTAGTTTAACACTTGCCACCCTATGATGGATAGTAAGTGACCAGGACTTACATAATAAAATAATTTTTCTAGCTAATTACAAAAAATAGCCAAGCAGATTTTGCATAATTTTAATTTAAAACATACATTTTTCACTGGATGCTGAGCGTCTAGCATAGTGGCTGGCGCAATTGTTTAGCATAGTAAGGCAAGGGTTAAGATAAAGTTTTGTATTTTTGCCATTTAATAAAAAAAAAAAACACTGCTGTGTCGCAAATTAAATAAATTTGCGACACAGCAGTGTTTTTTTTAAACAAATTACAATTAAACATAAATGCTTGAAATTATTGACAAAAATACGAAACTTTATCTTAAACTAATATGTACAGGAGATACAAAAAGCAGTAGTGATAATAACTTACAAAGTCATTGTTTAAAATGATTTAATATTAATATGTATATTTAAATTCAATATAACATATGTATGTATATTACAAAATATTACCAAATTTAGCCAAGTTGACTTACGTAATTGTGGAACACAGATTCTATAATGGTAAAGAACTTAGATTTGTTATTAGTGGAACAACGCTTACATAGAACAAGAAGAATTGTATTCATCGACGAATTTAATGGATTGTTTATAGTTAAGGTATTAACATTGTGGAGGTTTAAAGACATTGCAATTTGTTTATTCGAACACTGTTTATTCCACTTTATGTAACGGTATAACCCTACCGGTTTCAAGGTGCACACCTCATCATCAGGGGAGCATAAACAAGACTGAATTATTAAATAAATAAATGACTAGAATTTAACAGTTTTTTTTAGTTGTTTTTTAAAACATGTATCTTCGGTCCGAGTACCACCTGAGTAGGCACGTAACTCGTAGTTCATCATTATATATTGTAATTAATTAATAATAATTAATTAATAATTAGTTGATAATTAATCTACATGTACGGGTTCGATCCCCGCTGGAACCCAGATTTTTTAAAATAGGATTCCAGTTTGGTTAACACTTAGGGCGTATAAAAACATCTTTCTGGTTGGTTGGAAGAGATTGCCACATGGCAATAAACTCGCCAGGTTAAAAAAAAATATATCCATACTCGGATTACTCCTTTAGGTGTAGTGTTCATATGTTGTAATAAATTTTGATGAAACCTTCCAAAAAAAAAAGTTGTCTTCAAGTGTTTCTAAAGCAGCACACGTTACCCATATCTCTAAAGTTGTCTTCAAATGTTTCTAAAGCAGCACACGTTACCCATATCTCTAAAGTTGTCTTCAAATGTTTCTAAAGCAGCACACGTTACCCATATCTCTAAAAATTACTAAATCTGAAGATAAAAACGTGTTCCAGCCACGTTCTTCAATATGTCCAAAACACCAGGGTTCCATATGAAAGAAGAAGGTCAAAATTGAGATGCTGGAACGGCAGTTTCGCACTTGTTGACACTCGGAGGTTTCCCACGCTTCTTCCATTAGTCCAAGAAGTTCTTCAGCAGCCACCTTCCTAAGGCGCCCAGGATAGCATCAACCTCTTCAGGAAACAGCGCATGGGTCGAGAATCAATGACTAGAGTTTTTTTTTCCAGAATAATAAATATGTTATGATAAATATATTGTTGAACTTTTCTCTATTGTGTTCTATGCATTCGATTTCCGAGTTCGAGTCTCGAGTTTGAGTTCCGAGTTCGAATCTCAAGTTCGAGTCCCGAGTTCAAGTTCCACATTCGAGTCCCGAGTTCAAGTTCCACATTCATGTCCCGAGTTCGAGTCCCGAGCTCAAGTACCCAGTTCGAGTTCCAAGTTCGAGTCCCGAGTTCAAGTTCCACATTCGAGTCCCGAGTTCAAGTCCCGAGTTCAAGTTCCACATTCGAGTCCCGAGTTCGAGTCCCGAGCTCAAGTTCCAAGTTCTTCAGTTCAAGCTCGAGCCTAGTTCGAGTTCCAAGTTTGAGTCCCGAGTTCAAGTTCCACATTCGAGTTCCAAGTTCGAGTCTCGAGTTGAAGTCCCAAGCTCGAGTTCGAGTCTCAAACTTAAGTCCTAAGTTCGAGTCCCGAGTTCGAGCTCAAAGTTAGAGCGCCCTTGAAGAATCATCTATCTAAACGTCGCTTTATAAATTGTCAGTTTATCATTATTCTTATTTATTGTAATTTTTTATTTATTTACACGACAAGTAATTGTACAGTACCCCGCAGTTAATAATACATATCAGGTTTAAGAAAGAGGTTATCGGCTATAATCGGATAACTTCGACTTTGTAGAGCGCTCTTCACGCTCTACAAAACCGAAGTTAGCCGATTATGGCCGACAGTCTCTTTCTTAAGCCCGATGTGTATTATTTACTGCGGGGTACTGTACACGCTCTACAAAGCCGAAGTTAGCCGATTATGGCCGACAGTCTCTTTCTTAGGCCCGATGTGTATTACTTATCACCGGGTACTGTACATATGTATCGTGTGAAAAACAAACAACAGATAAAAGACATTGTAATTTGTTTTATCAAACACTGTTTATTCCACTTTATGTAACGGTATAACTCTACCGGTTTCAAGGTGTTGACCTCATCATCAGGGGAGCACATCATCTTGTATGTGCTTGATAAAACAAATTACAATGACTTTAAAACTTCAAAATGTTAATACCTTAACTATAAATAATATGGACAAAATATAGATAATTTCAAGTGCACGCTCAATTTATATGGATCTTGGTTTATTGCTTTTCATTTGTTGTGGCTTCTGTGAACTAGGCTATTGCCTGTATCTTATTGTTATTGTATTTTGTGTTGATGCGCATTATGTATTATTCTTTTTTTTAATTTGAGTTAGAGAAATCTTAGTTGTATGAATATTTTTATCCACTTTGCACGGATTTCTCCTGTTACACAAAGAGGGTCTGCTTTCAGAGTTAGCTTATTCGTTAGGAAGAATATCAGCCAGGATTCTTCTCATACTGCTAGACGGTGCCGAGACTATATCTACAGTGTCACTCAGTTGGTTCAATATCTCTATACCACGCGTGCCTGAGTGTTTAGCCATGATATTCGTCCTGTAAGTTGGTATGTATTCTAGAACAGAGGGTGACTCCTTGCACGGATATATTTATTGGGGACATATAAATTTACTACAATACTCCAAGGGGCATGAAGAGATGCATGTTGGGATATACTAAAAGAGACCGTAAACGAAACACCTGGATTCGCAATATAACAAAGGTAGACGTTATAAAGGTGTGCAAAAGAATGAAGTGGCAATGGGCCGGGCACATAGCCAGAATGTCAGACTCCCGATGGACATCCGAAATAATCCAATGGTACCCAAGAGGTATAAAGAAGCCCAGAAGAAGACATAAGGTACGCTGGATAGATGAAATCAGGAAGCATGGCAGCAGCACATGGCATCAACGAGCAAAAACCCGAACTATTTGCAGTCAACTTGGGGAGACCTTCATCCAGCAGTGGATCGACACTGGTTGACAATTATGATGATGATGATATAAACTTAGTGCTTCTAGAATCGCGGAACAGTTAAAGCAACCTTGAAAAACCTTAAGTAGGAATATCGCGATGGATTCTTGCCTTCTTGTTTCGAGGCTTCTATAGTTACACACCGTGAGAAGTTCGGCATGGTGAGCATATTTTGGGTAATCCCCCTTTGTTCTGTACCATAGATATCTGAGGAATTCTTTTTGTATTTGTTCTATATTGTTTTTATATTTGAGCTGATGAGGAGCCCAAACCGTAGATGCATATTCTAACTTGGTTCTAATTAGATAATTATATAAGTTTCGAAGGATATCGGTACTGTTAAATTCTCTTGATATTTTCATTATAAAACCGAGTAGTTTGTAGCAATTCGATATCAGACGCGATATATAATATAAGATACGAAAGTCTGGCACTCTATTTTCTCTGCCTACTCCGATAGGGAAATGACGTGACAGTTCTGTATGTATGTGTGTTGCCACCGGTTATCGTTAAAAAGCACTTTCCATAAAGCATTGATTCATGTTCAGGTAGGACTATTTGGATAGTCCGGCTCGCGCAGCCGCCATTTTGTGCCCAGTCATGTAGTAACCTCCGCAGAAGAGGATAGATCATTATTTTGGATGACTTCATAATATGTTATGTATTCCGTTTTTATATCTTATGCGCTAGGGTAGGGTACCCGGTGTATCCCGGCTTTTGTTCTTAAACTGTTTTACATCTGAATTTATATAATTCTATTGCTTAATATGCTGTTTATCACACATTCTTATCCCGGTCAAAATCGTGATAACCTTTTTATGTGGCCTGCTGTTTGATTTTTTGAAGTGTTCAAAATGTAAAAATGCTTTATCTAAGTAAATATTAAGAATATTGTAATAACAGTTTATAAAGGGTCTTTCTAATTGAGCGATTTTTCTAATTCTTGGATAAAACACAGATGGCGTCACGAACTAGCCTGAGTCTTGTGACATTTGAAAAGTGTAATGTATGACATTTATAAAAATCGAGTCGTATACAATACAACAACGCGTTCAAATTGAGAATTATTTTATGTATTACAATCTCCGGAAACGGTGATGTTGATTGGCCACCAAGATCATGTGATCTGACACCGTTGGACTATTTTATCTGAGATTACGTGAAAAGTAAGGTCTATAATAATGACCCCCGATCAATTCCTCAGCTGAAGGACGAAATTATTCGCGTTATTGGTGAGGTAGAACCGCAATTATGCCAAAATGTCATCGAAAATTTTGACAAAAGAGTGGACATCTGTCGAGGTGCAAGAGGGGAACATTTGGCGGATATTTTTTTTTATGTTTAAATGTCATACATTATACTTCAATGACCAATAAAAAGTTTTTTTGAAATCAAAGCAAATTGTGTGATTTATTCAAGAATTAAAAAATTCGATCAATTTGAAAGACTTTATATTTGTTAAATAATAAATACTTTGATAAGTTTAGTATGATAATTCTGCTAACATACTTCTTTGTGTAGAGCTACACCACACTCCTTACACATGTACCGGGTCTCCCTTCTCTTCTTGTGTGCAGCACAGCACACACCTTGCAAGTTCTGTGGAGAGCTACATCACACTCCTTACACATGTACCGGGTCTCCCTTCTCTTCTTGTGTGCAGCACATACCTTGCAAGCTCTGTGGAGAGCTACATCACACTCCTTACACATGTACCGGGTCTCCCTTCTCTTTTTGTGTGCAGCACATACCTTGCAAGTTCTGTGGAGAGCTACATCACCCTCCTTACACATGTACCGGGTCTCCCTTCTCTTCTTGTGTGCAACATATACCTTGCAAGCTCTGTGGAGAGCTACATCACACTCCTTACACATGTACCGGGTCTCACTTATCTTCTTGTGTGCAGCACATACCTTGCAAGTTCTGTGGAGAGCTATATCACACTCCTTACACATGTAACGGGTCTCCCTTCTCTTCTTGTGAGCAGCACACACCTTGCAAGTTCTGTGGAGAGCTACATCACACTCTTTACACATGTACCGGGTCTCCCTTCTCTTCTTGTGTGCAGCACACACCTTGCAAGTTCTGTGAAGAGCTACATCACACTCCTTACACATGTACCGGGTCTCCCTTCTCTTCTTGTGTGCAGCACACACCTTGCAAGTTCTGTGGAGAGCTATATCACACTCCTTACACATGTACCGGTTCTCCCTTCTCTTCTTGTGTGCAGCACACACCTTGCAAGTTCTGTGGAGAGCTACATCACACTCCTTACACATGTACCGGGTCTCCCTTCTCTTCTTGTGTGCAGCACACACCTTGCAAGTTCTGTGGAGAGCTACATCACACTCCTTACACATGTATCGGGTCTCCCTTCTCTTCTTGTGTGCAGCACACACCTTGCAAGTTCTGTGGAGAGCTACATCACACTCCTTACACATGTACCGGGTCTCACTTATCTTCTTGTGTGCAGCACATACCTTGCAAGTTCTGTGGAGAGCTACATCACACTCCTTACACACGTACCGGGTCTCCCTTCTCTTCTTGTGTGCAGCACATACCTTGCAAACTCTACAGATTTAAAAAAAATCTTCTCACTTATAATATACTCGTATGTAAATTAAAATAAAATATGATATTAAAGGACGATAATTTCCGTAATCCACGTTGTAAAATGCTTTTTTCTGACCCGGAGATAGCGGGTTAATTTCTCGCTGGAACCTAAATTAAAAAAAAAAAAGGTTTTACAGTTATAGTCGCCTCGTCTATATAACACCCCATATTCAGCGTCGCCTCGTCGAAAATATACGGCGTCTTTCCGATAATGGACTAGCGCTACGCTCAAACAGAGATTGCCTATAGGTCTTCCCAGTTCACGGCTTTTGCTCTTTTTACGTCGTCCTTTACTGTCCATGCAGTGAGACTCTGGAACCAGTTACAAACCAATATAAGACTCGCTCCGTCCTTGGCATGTTTTAAGAAGCGACTGAAAAAACTCTTAATTTCTAGTCAGTAAAATAACGTGTTACACTCCTGATTTACCTTTCCTCTCCACCATCCCTTCCTTTTCCTTTGATTGATGATATCTCACTTTTAATTTCATTATGTACATGTCCATTAAGATGAATATACATTTGAATATGTTTAGTGACCATGTTACTTGTTTTTTTGTATGTTTGTCTGGTTGGTTGGAAGAAATTGCGGCAAAAATCACACCTGATTGTATTTACAGTGAAGTGTTCAATCAATAAATGGTGAATCCATGTATTGATATCAATACGCACGAATTTACGGACTGACCTGATATATTTATTTTTATGTGTCAATAATAATGTGTTCCAATCTCGAGTTAGAACGCCTTTGAGGAGAGTTTATTCCCTAAACGGTACTGTATAAATTATCCTTTTATTATTATTATTATTATAATTATGAAAAAAAAACAACAAGCCAGACAAAAACCAAATCATTTCAAATGGACATTCTTAAATTATACACATCTGAATTAGTTACCATAGTTTGTCCAGAAACTTAGCTTGTATATTATTAATTCTTTATTTATTTAACACTATAATTGTACAAAACAACCTGGCAGGCTTATTGCCATGTGGTAATGTCTTCCAACCAACCAAAAATATTTAAAAAATACCTTAAGTGAAACCTAGGCTGGAATCCTTTTTAAAAAAATCTGAGTTACAACGGGAATCGAACCCTCTACCTCCGGATTGGGAGACAAGCGTCTTACCAACTAACAGTCACATATTTAGTATGTATATAATAAAGATGTGGCGCTAGAAGAAGGATTAGACAGTTGTCTCGTACCGTATGGAAATGTATCACATCGATCAATAAATCCCGAGACTAACCAACAGATGGCGCCTCTAATAACAAATCCATACCATTCTCAGTTAGTACCAACCTTTAGAAGTTACGAGTCAAACTTTCATGATATTCCGACATTCTGTCATTGAGTTACAGTGGTTTTAGTGACTCTACTTTTGCTATTTTCAAAACAATGGAAAAACCCGAATTTCGTGTGTTGATAAAACATTGCTTTTTAATGGGAAAAATTACCGTTCAAACTCAGCGATATGATGAAGAAAAAAGTTCTCTTTCATCAGGACAATGCACCGTGTCATAAGTCGATGGTAACGATGACCAAATTGCATTAGTTGAACTTCGAATTGCTTCCGCACCCACCGTATTCTCCAGATTTGGCCCCCAGCGATTATTGGCTATTCGCAGACCTCAAAAAGATGCTCCAGGGAAAGAGATTTGGCTCCAATGAAGAAGTGATTGCCGAAACTAACGCCTATTTTGAAACCAAAGATAAATCGTTCTACACGGCTGGCATAGAAAAGTTAGGAAAGCGTTGGAATGAATGTATCGCTCTTGAAGGAGACTATGTTGATGAATAAAGAAGAGTTTTGGCAAACAAATGTTGTTTTAGTAGTTAGTCCCGGAACTTATTGATCGATGTGTTATAAAAGACAAACAGACACACAAGTTTTCGTTTTTATTTTCGGATCACATCTTTTTATTCTATATAATATTTTCTATTATGTTCTCGTGTGTGAAAGAAAAGTGCGGTAGCCGACTTAGTTAGGAACTGGGACTAATTTCGGGTCGGACGTTCATTCATACTGTCATGTCGTGGTCTCTTCGAATTAAAAAGCAATAAATCATTTAATTATTTGCACACTTTAACATATAGTCAAATACACGTTTCGGAGGCCGTGGTTTAACAACGGGCAGTATTCACAGTAAACAAGCGGGAGTCCGGTGGATTCATTGTCGGGCTGGTTTTAGTTTCAGACCGTTTTACGTTGGAATTGATTTATTTTAATTATATTTAAATAAAACATAATCTGGAATCAGTTACAAACCAATATAAGACTCGCTCCGTCGTTGGCATGCTTTAAGAAGCGACTGAAAAAACTCTTAATTTCTAATCAGTAAAATAAAGTGTTTCATTCCTGATTTTTCTTTTCCTTTCATCCCCACCATCCCTTCCTTTCCTTTTGATT
The DNA here is from genome assembly GCA_949825065.1 of Odontocerum albicorne. Classification (NCBI taxonomy): domain Eukaryota; kingdom Metazoa; phylum Arthropoda; class Insecta; order Trichoptera; family Odontoceridae; genus Odontocerum; species Odontocerum albicorne. Next base: position 14,663,059 of record OX463867.1, read on the forward strand.
AATGATATCTCACTTTATATGAAAAATAATGTTCGGGTGATTGTCCGTCTTTGTGGGGTTCGTGGGCATATGATCACGTATGTGTTTATGGATTTCGTGGGGATGGATAGTCATTTGAATAATTTATGCGACCATGTAACTTGCTTTATTTTCTTTTGTCTGGTTGGCTGGAAGAGATTGCCACCTGGCGGTAAACCCGACAGGTAGTATTTAATAAATATAAATAAAAATAAAACAAAAATAAAACAAAAATAAAACAAGAAATAATATATATACACAATTTAGTACGAAAAAAAAACAACAGGTAATCTAATGTGTACACACAATTTTTACGGATCTGAGTTTGTTGCCTTTCATTTGTCGTGTCCCTAGTAACTAGGCTTTTGCCTGTATCTTACTGAGGTCATATAACATGGAAATTAAATTTCCGATTGTTGATTATGCAATACCCCGTTGCAAACTTTCACCAACTCGATAAACAGTGACGCTAAATCACATATGCATACATCACGCGAATCAAACCCTTCATACTTCATCATTCCAGACAGACTGAAAATCTATCCCATAATGTGCCGCACATAATCATCAAAAACACTCCACACTCAAGAGTACACACAAACCTTTGCTACAAGTCATTCCTCCTATAAGCAATTAATGGTTTCTTCTAGCTAATATGCTGCCAAGTATAGGTAATGGTGATAGAAAAGAGTGAAAGAAGTAAATACGATAAACATGCAGTACCCGACGCTAAGTAATACACATGGCTTTGTAGAGCGTCGTCTCTGTCGCACGATGTGCTAACAGTCAGATAGAGTAAATGTCATGAGAGTTTGCACTTTTTAACACATTGACAAGTTTAGTGCGTAATATACAAAACGTGTCAGTGTATTTGTAAATATCTTTGCCGTGGTTGGTTGATGCGTTCAACTGACGTTTGAAGCGTGCGCGCGCAGTGTTTATTTGACGAAAAATACGGTGACCATAATGTCTGAAGTTACGAAGTTAGGAAAATGAAGATAATTGTGTGGACAGACTAAAGGAGTGGTTTTGAATGTTTATAATTACACCAAGAAATGACGGGAAACACTAGTGAGGAGGTAAATATTCATGATTTTTATTTATTCTTTAGTGTAGGAGTAGTTAAATTTTTTACAATATTTATAAATACCTAATACAATAAAAAAAAGTTAAGTTTAATTTATTTTTAAAAGATAATGTATTAAATTGACAATAATACAATATCAGTTTAGCTTGCGATCATATATATTTATGCCATATTAGATATACGAGTATAATAATAATTTTCTGCTAGGTATATGAAAATGTTTATGTTTTTGTGTGCAAACATTTTTTATCAAGAAGTTTTAATACCTCAATCTGATACTATATTATTATTATGGTAAGTAAGTATTTTATTGGAATAGAAAATATCAAATAGACAATATTAAATATATAATAATATATTACAAAATAAATTTAAATATGGTCATCCTAGATTAGCAGTGCAAACTATCGTGTAACCCACTCTATGCGACGACGCGACGGAATAAGTGTATGAATGATAGAGACGACGCTCTATAAAGCCGAAGTTAGCCAATTATGGCCGACAGTCTCTTTCTTAGCCCGATGTGTATTACTTATCGCGCGTTCTCTCTGGTGGTGTAGGCAGGGAGGACACTTCTTTGACTACGAGAAGGAATGTTGTAAAAACCAAAGTAATGGGGATAGAAAAAGTAAATGTGATATATTGACGATATAAATGATTGGATCAAATTGAGGAATTTTGATGATTGAGATGTAAAGAGGGTTACCATTGTACGATTTAGAGAAACATGGAATGTACAAAGGTTGTCGAAAATAAGCTTTCAACAAGTCCTTCGATTCTTTGGGCATTGCTCGTGGCCAAGGAGACAGTATGGAGAGATTTGTGGTTACTGGAAGCGTGGAAGGACGACGCACGAAAGGAAGAATTCCAATGCGTTAGACTGACCAAGTGAGAGACGCAACTGGACTACCCTTAACAACTGCCCTTCGAGCCGCGGGGTGCAGGGATGGATGGAGAGGAGTCGTCAGAGACTATCATGGGAGTCACGATGGTCATTCATGAGATATAACGACGGAATGGAGGTAATGTGCAAAATACTTTAAAAAATATGTATAAAATAAATTTATAAATGGAATATGTACAACTTTTTATTGACGATGGCGCTAGTTTTGGAAACTTGAGTTAATAAATAAATAAAAATTTAATAAGAATTGGTTATATTTGACCAATAATCTTTATAGTAGATTTCTTGGAATATACTCGCGATCGTAAAATACCCTTCTCGGTATTCGAAACCGCGATCTTCTTCCTGAGATCGGCCATTTCGATCACTAAGCCTTTGGGATTTCTACGAAAATTTAAAAAAACTTATGTCTTTATGTTCACCTTAATAATTCTCGTGGTTTATTATAATAGTTACGAACTTGCTTGTGCAGCATTTGGTAAACTGTTTTTTTTAATAATAGTACATCGTTCGGAAAGCATTTGTGGTATGGACAAAATTTACATTACTTACTTTTTTGCATAATCGCTGCATTTACTTTATTACATAATTTCTAAACTTGCTTTATTACATAATTGCTGAACTTACTTTAATACATAATTGCTGAACTTACTTTATTAGACAATTTATGAACTTAGCTCATTACATAATTTCTGAACTTACTTTATTACATAAGTGCTGAACTTACTTTATTACATAATTGCTAAACTTACTTTAGTACATAATTGCTGAACTTACTTAATTACATTATTTAAAACTTAGTTTATTACATAATTGATGAACATATTGTACTTTATTACATAATTGCAGAACTTACTTTATTAAATAATTGATGAACTTACTTTATTACATAATTGCTGAACTTAGTTTATTACATAATTTAAAACTTAGTTTATTCCATAATTGCTGAACTTACTTTATTACACAATTGCTAAACTTACTTTATAACATAATTGCACTTATTTTATTACATAATTTACAACTTAGTTTATTACATAATCGATGAACATACTTTATTACATAATTGCAGAACTTACAATACTTATTACATACTTGCTGAACTTGCTTTATTACATAAATGCTGAACTTACTTTATTACACAATTTATGAACTTAGTTCATTACATAATTTCTGAACTTAGTTTATCACATAATTTAAAACTTAGTTTTTTACATAATTGCTGGACTGATTTTATTACATAATTGCTTAACTTAGTTTATTACATAATTGCTGAACCTACTTTATAAAATAATTTCTGAACTTAGTTTATTGCATAATTGCTGAACTTACTTTATTACATAATTGCTAGACTTCCTTGATTACTTAATTGCTGAACTTACTTTATTACATAATTGCTGAACTTACTTTAATACATAATTGCTGAACTTACTTCATTACATCATTTCTGAACTTACTTTATTACATAATTGCTGAACTGGCTTTATTACATAATTGCTGAACTTAGTTTATTACATAATTGCTAAACTTACTTTATTACATAATTGCTAAATATCCATTCCAAAACGGAGTAACATCAAATCATACCATCTCTGATGCATGGATGATAATCATGGGTTCCCTACAGGGTATAGGGATATACAGGGGCAATTGAAAAATGTCAATAGAGGAAGCTCAGGTAAATAATGAAGATTCAACTGTACCATTGAGTGTCAAATTATGACGTTTTGAGAATCTAATATTTAAAACCAAAACAGCAGTCTACAATGCTGTTACTATACCATCACTGATGTATGGACGTGAATCTTGGGTTCCCTAAAGATGACATTTCAGGGCATACGATAGAGGTCAACAGAGAGGCACTTCAGACAAATAATGAAGATTCGATCGTATCATAAAGTATCAAGGGATAAAGCTTTGAGAATAGCAAATTGCTGTAGCTACGAGATTCTGGTTTCTTGTGTTCGCTTGCGTTGGTTTAGACACGTAGTTTGCATGTTTGAATAGACTTCCAAGAAATAACTTCTTTTGTAAGCTGACTTCAATAAATGCCTTATTGGTGAGCTAACGGACGGCAGAAAAGGGCTAACGGTAGATGTACTGCATGAGATGCTTTCAAAAATATAAATTCTCAGAATAAGTTGGAGCAAATAGCAGTAGATATAACCAAATGGTGTAGAAATGTCAGGGACCCAATGGAGAGAGAAGACGCTGACAGGCTATTGCAAGTATTGAAGCTCTTTGCCCTTTATGGTACAGGATATGCCTATCTCAGATTGGATTACATGGTCATCTCCGGTGGTAGCAACGTCAAATACCCTGATCCCCTACTTCAAATAAATAAATGTAGGTTTATTGATAGCTACATAGTATAACAACATATTCACATATTAGGTGTTAACATAAGTTAAGTCCGTTTTTTTTTCAAATTTAAAAACGAGCACCAAAAGTAAAACAAAATGGTAAATGTTACACGTCATTCGAAAGAAAATTTTCTGCTCTACAAGATATTGTATTTGCTTTTACGTTACATATATTATTTTATTTGATTACAAGCCTTCAAAATGGAATGTCAAGTAGACGAAAGTGAGCATTTTTGACACCTCTATATAGCAACATATTCACATATTAGGTGTTAACATAAGTTAAGTCCGTTTTTTTTTTCAAATTTAAAAACGAGCACCAAAAGTAAAACAAAATGGTAAATGTTACACGTCATTCGAAAGAAAATTTTCTGCTCTACAAGATATTGTATTTGCTTTTACGTTACATATATTATTTTATTTGATTACAAGCCTTCAAAATGGAATGTCAAGTAGACGAAAGTGAGCATTTTCGACACCTCTATATAGCAACATATTCACATATTAGGTGTTAACATAAGTTAAGTCCGTTTTTTTTTTCAAATTTAAAAACGAGCACCAAAAGTAAAACAAAATGGTAAATGTTACACGTCATTCGAAAGAAAATTTTCTGCTCTACAAGATATTGTATTTGCTTTTACGTTACATATATTATTTTATTTGATTACAAGCCTTCAAAATGGAATGTCAAGTAGACGAAAGTGAGCATTTTCGACACCTCTATATAGCAACATATTCACATATTAGGTGTTAACATAAGGTGTGTACATTTTTTTATTCAAATTTAAAAACGAGCACCAAAAGTAAAACAAAATGGTAAATGTTACACGTCATTCGAAAGATAATTTTCTGCTCTACAAGATATTGTATTTGCTTTTACGTTACATATTTTATTTTATTTGATTACAGGCCTTCAAAATGGAATGTCAAGTAGACGAAAGTGAGCATTTTTGACACCTCCTTCTGTTCGCGTTCAATCGAGGGAATAAAACTGCCAAAGCTACTCGCGATATTTGCGAAGTGACGGTGAAGATGCTATGAATGAAAGGACAGCTCGTCGATGGTTTTTGCGTTTTAAAGACGATAATTTCGATCTGAAAGACATGGAGCGTTCCGGATGACCAGTGGTCTTCGATGACGACCGCTTAAACCATATTATTCATGAAGATCCCCTTCAAACCACTGTAGAATTGGCTGAGCAGATGAATTGTAGTTACATGACTGTATACCGCCATCTTAAATCAATGGGAAAAGTTCAGAAGTTCGGCGCTTGGGTTCCACATGTTTTGAGTGCAAACAACAAAAATCAATTGTCGAACGTTGAATGTATGATTGGATCAAGTGAATTGTATTCTGAAAGAAGGAAACGTAGAAAGACATATTAATCGTTGGAGCTGTATAAGGTATATAAACGCTCTGCCTTCCCTAATAGGGATTGCCATTTCTACAGTATTTTTTCGGTTCTTTGCAGTCTATTTCTGCTTCCAAGTTATAGTACCGTACATCAAAGTTGTCACAAATATACTGTAGGTGGATCATCTTAGCAGATTTTGATCCTGTACGGTTCGAATTTAAATGTTCAAGTGCTCCGTCCTTGGTATGCTTTAAGAATCGACTGAAAAAACTTAATTTCTAGTCACTAAAACACGTGCCTACTCGATTGGTGTCAAAGCCGAAGGCGAGGTTAATGGGGCCAAAGACAATATTGTCTTCCGGCCACGCTCTTCAATATAACAGCATTTCCAATTCAGATATGTTGTATGTTACCTACGAATGAATTAATTAATATAATATTTATGTAAACTTTTTTATTTGTTTGTTTTTTCCCCCTCGACCACCTCCTTCAAAATATCGCTTCAAGTACTAATCACCCAAGTAATCTATGACGATGACGCACATAGAGCAAAATTTCACAACTCTGTCTGTAGCCAAAGAGCGCTTTGATAGTTTTTTTATATTCACAGATAAAATATTATTAGTGCTGATTATTATTGTAAACTAACGGATTTTTTACATCATCCTTCACTGTCCATGCAGTGAGACTCTGGAATCAGTTACAAACCAATATAAGACTCGCACCGTCCTTGGCATGCTTTAAAGAAGCGACTGAAAGAACTCTTAATTTCTAATCAGTAAAATAACGCGTTTCATTCCTGATTTTTCTTTTGCTTTCCTCACCACCATCCCTTAATTTTCTTTTGATTGATGATATCTCACTTTATATGAAAAATAATGTCCGGCTGATTGTCTGTCTTTGTGGGGTTCGTGGTAATATGCTCACGTATGTCTTTATGGATTTCGTGGGGATGGATAGTCATTTGAATGATTTATGCAACCACGTAACTTGTTTCATTAACTTTTGTCTGGTTGGTTGGAAGAGCTTGCCGCCTGGTAATAAGCCCGCCAGATTGTATTTGCAATAAAAGTGTTAAATAAATAAACACGTGTCTCATTGACTAACTGCTGTTACATTATAGTGCCCCAGTGTCGTTTATTATTTCAATAAATAAATAAATAATTATGTTAACAGTGTCTTTAATAGCTAATTAAAATCTTTAAAGCAATAATTTTGAAACTCTTTGACCATTTGATCTTCTTTTTCTTTTTTTAGTTTTTTAGTAAAGGATCGACAACGTGGCTCCATCACTCAAAAAACGACTGATCCGTTTTTATATAAATTAATGCCAAATCACTATTTTAAGTGTTGTTATATACCTGTTCCGATGCAGACGTCCTTTCTATTGACTTGGTCATCCCGTCCAGGATTGGAACCCCGAACTGTCGGCATCGGGCCCTGTTATTTAATTCATTAGCACGGGTCACGCCCCTCCATTGATAACCTGCCCTGTTAGCTGCCTAACTGGCGCCTGGGTTTATATAATGTTATTTACTTATTGGTCGGTGTCCACGTTTCATTTCCGTAAGTTATTCTGTTATATTTAAAGCTTAATTTTTAAAAATGATTCGAGAAAACGAAATTTTAAATAGTTATTAGAGTAGAACGCATACAGTATAAATGCTTTACTTATGAATAGTATTGAATATTTTGAAACAGTTAGGAATTATCGTATAACGCAGTGGTTCTTAAAGTTTCAGCGGTCGGCACCCTTTAAATTTACAAAATGTGTTCTGGCGTCCCCAGTAAAAATCCTATTTTGTAACATTATCTATTTGTAAAATAAATTATTTATTTTATGTAATTAACGACACAAGTGTCTTTTAAGGTATATACAAATGAACACATAACAAGTTATACAAGTACTTAAAATTATTGACAAAAAATACAAAACTTTATCTTAAACTGACATGTACAGAAGATACAAAAAGCAGTAGTAATAATAAATTACAAAGTCGTTGTTTAAAATTATTTAAATTAATATGTATATTTAAGTTCAATATATGTATGTACTACCTTGATCAAAAAGTTGAAGGACCGGCCACCGTGTGGCACTGTCAGTCACCCGATTTGAATTATTTTTTTTTGTTAGGTTACCACATCTGTCATTGACACTTTCCTCTAAATTTCAGCGTCATAGCTTGACATTTGTAAAAATTACGCTGTACTGAGTGCAACTTCTTTTGTGCGTGTTTTCGATTTTTTTACAAGTTTGAAAATGGCATCAACTGTGCATCAACGAGTTTGCATTAAATTTTGTGTGAAAAACGGATTTAACGGTCCGCAGACCTTGGAAATGTTGGAGAAGTGTTTTTCGGTGGCACAAACGCTTCAGAAGTGGTCGTGAGTCGGTCGAGGATGATGAACGCAGTGGCAGTCGAAAACCGATGAAAACATCGATAAAATCAAAGAAATGTTGGCCGAAAACCGCAAATTGACCATCAGAGAGCTGGCAGAGGACTTGAACATCGCTTATGGATCCGCTCAAGACATGTTGGTTAGTTATTTGGGTCTCAGACGTGTCGCTGCAAAACTGGTGCCGAAACATCTCAATTCCATGCAAAGAGAGGACCGCGTTGAAATCGCGAAAGACATGATTTCCATGAGTTTTTGACCAAAAACAACACGAATACTATCCAGCAGCGTTTGAATTCACCTGATTTGGCTCCCTGCGATTTTTTCGTGTTCAACCGACTTAAAAAACAGCTTCGCGGAACGCGTTACATCACCCGAGAGGATGTCATGAAAAAATCGAAGACGGCTCTGATGAACATACCAAAAATTGAGTACCAGCGGTGTTTCGAGGATTGGATCAAGCGCTGAAGAAGTTTCGCAAAGGACAACCGAAAAATACATGGTCTATAGTTTCATCTTTATTTTATTTATTTATTTATTATTACACATGACAAGAAACATACACAATTTGTGAAAAAAACAACAGATAATTTAATTTGAACATACATTATTTGAATAGATCTGAGTTCGTCGCCTTTCATTTGTCGTATACCCAGTAAACTAGGCTTTTGCCTGTATCTCACTGAGGATATTTAGCATGAAAAAATAAATCGATACTTCTTTCCGATTTTTGGTTACACAAAAACAAAACTCCGTTGCACGTTCTCATCAACCTGACAAACAGTGACACTCAACTACAACTGGAAACATCATGCGGAATCAAACTCTTCAACACATCATCAATCTAGAAAGACCAAAAATGTTCATCCCATAATATACCGCACACAATCATAAGAATAAAAATAAAAACTAAAATATACAGAAACACAAATACAAAACAACAAGAAAAAACCCACACTCAAGAGCCCACACAAATCTTTTCCACACGTCATTCATCGTGAAAGCCCAAGTACTCAAAATCCTGTCGCAATAACAACCACGCCCCGATCGACTGTCTAAATGGTTTTCCTCCCTTTATCTTTATTGAATTCGGCACGCCATTGTATGTCATGTGAGCCAAATAAGCATATTGCCTTTGGGTAAAATAGGTTTTAACTCTAGGGATGGTGAACATTTTATTAGTTGCCATGCGTGTCATGTGTCTCTGCTGAGTATGCATCTTCCCTTCCTCTCGATGGTAGTGCCAGAGAATGGATTTGAGATGCAAATTAGCTATGTTCAGGACCCGATACTCTCTGAAAAGCTCCGCCATAGGATATTGGACAGGAAGTGTTCATCATCCAGGCAAGTCATCATCCATCATGCAAAACTTGCAGCCAGGATTCTTCACAATGCCCATTCTGCAAAGGTGATTAACCACCACGCAGTGGCCCGTCCGCAAACGATACATGACAGACACTTCCATCTTGTTCATAATTATTATATTAAACCATGGTTTCAAAGGAATAGTTTGTTGGATTGATTTATATCTATAGTCTTTACATAAAAAAAGTGCCAAGTATCATGTTTAATTCTATTCGAACCAATGTATTTATTTATCTGTATACAATTTCGCAAAAGTAATTACCAAATCTACTAAAATTATCATCCCGCAAATGCCACAGACATGTGGACCCTGCTGAGCCGCCCGGCCATGCTGACTGTTTCTCACACGTCTAACCGCTGAGACGCCATCAGCCCGAGAGCATACGGCTCTCCACCCCTCACGGTCCTGAGCCACCCGCTTCCAGTCCTCAGGCGCCCCGCACAAAGTAAGCGACTCTCGCAGACTGCGCTTCCTCTGCCCACCAACTGCTCACTTGTTCACTACTTCCCCGTACAAGACGTGTTTTGGGAGTCTATGATCGCCCATGCGTACCACATGCCCGGTTCATCACAATTTCGCCTTTACAACCATATCTTCTACAGGTTTACAGTTGGAGTGTTGCAGGACCGAAATATTTGTGACATTATCACTTCAGTGAATTCGACGAAGGAAACACTATTGGAACATTTAAATGCTTTGAAAGTGCCTTCTATAGGGAACGCAAATCTCAGATCCATAGAAAAGTATGTGGAGGTTTTACAATAGAAACATATGTAAAGGGGTAACAACCAACGTTTCCTCTAAGGTGTTCGCGTGTGCAGTCGCACATCTGTTAAAATGTGTCCGCAAACATGTTTCCATCTTCCGTACACATTTCAAAGAAAGCAACTTGTAACGATATTTTGTTTTGCGCAATTATATATTTTATTTGATATTTCATGATGGATTCTCAGGTTCCTTTCTTTGAGATGTGTGCGGAACATGGAAACACCATATAGAGTCCACGTGCCGTAAGGAGCCTCTTTTTTTCTTGCACATTTAAGTTGATGGGCCACACACACAATGAAAAAAATAGGGGGAACGTTGGTAACAACACTCAGACACGTATTCGGCGCGTGCAATTATTAGTAGAAGAATTCATTCACAAGATTGTGACCCTTTTAAAATATTTTACGGTTCTACAGGGAATTGAACCCGAAACATTCGAGTTTTCTTGTTTAAAGACCAGGTCATTTTTTGTTTATAGTTAAAGCATTAACGTTGTGGAGGTTTAAAGACATTGTAATTTATTTTTATCAAACACTGTTTATTCGACTTTTTTGAACCCTCTCAAATCCTCTAATTTATTCTGAAATGACTAATCATTGCCACCGTGAAAACCACACTTTTTCTATCGATGATGCCAAATTCTTACATATCAGTAGTAACGGAAATAAATTGGACAGATTAGAGGCCCTAGAAATTTCTAAGTCAGTACATCGATCCGAACATCTGGTGAACAGTTATATCCCGAAAATCTCTCCACTCATGGCCGAAATCGTCCCATGCCTACCTCACTCCTCAGCCTCTAACCGTTGAAGCGTGTATATCGGTACCAGTTCGAACAGCATTTAGTCTTGTTTGTGCTCCCATGAAGATGAGGTGAAAGCCTTGAAACCGGTAGGGTTATACCGTTACAAAAAAGTGGAATAAACAGTGTTTGATAAAAATAAATTAACAGGTCATTTGTTTATATTAGTGCGGTGTTAACAAAACATTAGAATCATCACGGCATCATTTATAAAAATAAAAAGGCTAACCGACAGCAATATTAGTGAAGGCTTTTAACAGGGTCTATTGTTGCCTTGTTTGGTTTATTGGTCCCATGGGAACTCACAGAAACCTGACCATATGGTATTATATTGGGATTATGCGGTCAATATTCAAGTCATATTTTATCTGTTCTGAGAGATTTGAGGAAACGTACCCTAATAAAAAAAAATAGGCAAGTGTTATACTTGAAAACATGTAGGATGGTTCATGTGACGTTTGAAACGTCATGTCTCAAAGGGATGGGGTAAAACCGTTTTTTTTTACAAATCAAATAGTTTTTTTTATAAATCAATAAATTGTTTTTCTCTAAACTGATTTTTTAATTCCTAATTATCATTATACTGACTTTCTAATGTATTGTATGATTTGTAAATCTTTAAATAGGCCAAGATCTACTATGAATTAATACTAATTACAAACATTTAATTTTAGGTATAAAAAAATCGGAAATACAATTATGTAACGATTACCCCATCCCTAGCCAATGCAGACTAACGTAGTGATTTTTGACAAAAGTCACCAAATGTTATTTGATTTAAAAAAACTGCCACATTTTTGCCAATTTGTAACAAGATGTATTAATTTGTCATTATTGTTAGTTTTGTGTATGTTAATGTATTTACCTAAATAACTTGTTATTTATTAGAATCGAGGCTTATATTAAAGTTGATAAAATAATTAAAATTACTGAACGTCGTTGCAAGGTTGTATTGGGGCAAATTTGTGAACTGTCACAGGGACCGTGCTCCAATTTCTTAAGTATAGTGCTTAATTTTTCCGTGTCCGTAGACGTGTTTCATTTATTTATTTATTCAATAATGTAATCTATAGGGGGCGTAATAAGAACTGCAATCAATAAAAAACACTTGTTCATTTTTATTAACTTTTCCCTTCCTGTGCTAAAAAATCCGCCCGTTCCGGTGCTGTGTATTCAATACACATTAATACACATGTAAAAATGAGCGATTCAAAATCGTTAAATCTGAATATTCATAGCCAATCGCTTAAATGAATTAAATTTGAAATCAGAAGTGATAATTATTCAAATTTAATTGCTGGAAACATAAAAAAAAACCCATCGGACGACGTTCACAAAACGGGCGAAGTGACCACCTCGAACGAAAGCCCGCTGGCTAGTAAGCGAGAGAAGCGAGCAAACTGAGATTCTATTTCTTGCGTTCCCATATACCGAAGTAGAGTGAGACGTGAATAGCGTAGCTTCCTCACCCATAGCGGTTTTTTAGAATGAATATACCTACGACAGACACTGGCACACGTTTGATTGTATTGGTGAATTTATTCCCGATTTTCACAAAATATTTCTGATGTGGCCGATAAGTGCTAATTATTATTAATATTATTTTTTCATTCAATGCGTAAATGTATTACGGAGGAATACCTAAAATCTGAACCCAGTATTTATTATATTTATAGAGATATTAAAGTGTTTAGAAGCAATGTGTACTAGTTACACATCACAGGATAAGAAGGGTTAATATCAATGTAATTAGTGCACATAGGAATTATATGCGGCATGTGTGGAAAATGATATCAGCCAAATGGCCACCTCTGCTCCTGTTACAGATGACGACTCTTTGACCGATTTTTTTCAATAACGGATTCATATAAATTGACACTTATATCTGCAATGACACGAGTGATGTTGGATTTATTAAGGTCATCGATGGTTCATGGATTCTTGGCGTACACTTGAGATTTATCATAATTCTAGAGAAAAAAATCTAAAGGGGTTATATCACGCTATCGTAGCCGGCCAATTCACATTTCCACGACGAGAAATTACACGGTCGGAGAACTTTTCCCGCAATGAAGCCATTGTTTCTTCAACAGTATGACAAGTAGCTCCATCCTGCTGGAATAACATGCTTTGCGAGTCCAAATCGTTCAATTGATGCCAAAAAAAGTTTGAATCATGTCACGATATCGATTTCTGTTAGCCGAAGATGTTATTTCATACGGTGGCTCAACAAGAACTCCAATTTTAAATTTGACGCCATTTTTTAGTTGTCAAATATAAAATATTTATAATATTTTTAATATAAGTATATACATAGTATTTGCCAGAATATCCCAACAATATTTAGAAATAGCTACTAACTTTGTGCTCTCCTTTATTAATATAAATAACCTATTATAAACGAAACATTAAGGACAATACTTTGCCTCTGGAGTTGAGTAACCCTGCATCAACATGTGGAAGGTTTCGATTCTGCAAAGCAACTTGCATTCTGTTCTACAAGTGAGCCCATGTGTTTTCTATATCTCAAGATCTATTCATAAAATTCTTAAAAAATACAATTTTTGTTCTATATAAGCGTTGATCCACTAAAAACATATCTTAGTTCTTTACCTCTATAAAATAAGTCTTGGACAATTACGTAAGTCTGCTTGGTGAAGTTTGGTAATATTTTGTGGTATACATACATAACATATATTGAACTTAAATATACATATAATTATTAAATAATTTTAAAACAATGACTGTAATTTATTATTACTACTGCTTTTTGTATCTTCATGTTAGTTTAAGATAAAGTTTTGTATTATTTGTCAATAATTTTAAGTACGTGTATAACCTGTCACATGTTCATTTGTATATAAAGACACTGTTGTGTCGTTAATTAAATAAAAAAATAAAAATCAAATAAATAAACATACAGTGTCCGGCGGTAAGTAATACAAATCGAGCTTAAGAAAGAGACTGTCGGCCATAATCGGCTATCTTCGGCTTTGTAGAGCGTCGTCTTTGTCGCACGATTGACTGAGAAATCGTGACGGAACACGTGTATGAATGACAGAGACAACGCTCTAGAAAACCGATTATGACCGACAGTCTCTTTCTTAAGCCAGATGTGTATTACTTACCACCTGGTACTGTACGTCTTCTATATAACCTATAAACTAATTATGCAACAGTACACAATTGTAGAACTTAATTTCAATTTAAAATTGCAGTTCTTGTTGCGCCATCTACGTAACAAACATTTGTCAAAGGATATACCAATATGCAAATTTATATCTTATTAACTAATTTAATTTATGTACTTTGATTAAGAACTTACTTCATTTTAATTTTCTGAAATGCGCTGAATCAGATTCTGAATCAAACTGCTGAAATGCGCATGCTAAGATGGTCAGCTGGCGTGTCCCTAAGAGACAAAATAAAAATCTAACGCATTCGTGGAAGCCTAGGTGTTACAGACATCAACAGCAAGACGGAGGAGAGGCGATTGAGATGGTATGGGCACGTTGGACGCAGAGCACCCTATCACATTGTGAACCAGGCAATCTCCATGGATCTTCCTCGAATAACAACCAGAGGAAGACCAAAGAATTCATGGGTGGTGTAAAAAGATAACCTGATGCAGAGGCACGGTCTGGGGGACGTAGTCCGGGACAGAAAAGCATACAACCTGAGGACGAGGAGAGCTGACCCCAACAGTCTTCGCAGACAGTGAGTTGGGATGGAGCCAGGGAGAAGATGAATGCGTAAATGTATTACGGAGGAATACCTAAAATCTGAACCCAGTATTTATTATATTTATATATATTAAAGTGTTTAGAAGCAATGTGTACTAGTTACACATCACAGGGAAGGAAGGATTAAATCATGCCAAGGACCGTATATTGTATAAATAAATAAATTAGTAGAATAACAAAGTAATTTATTAATAAATATTTTAAATATAAAACTAATTGTGTTGTGCTTTAGACGTGTAACCTTATTTCTCACCCAATTATCCCACATTGTCCCTTTTTTCGATCTCCTTCGATCTAAATCAGTTCATTAGCACTCTTGGCACAACCATTTCTCAGCACGCGTTGTAAATAAATAAACTAGAGTTATATTAATTTATGGAGCCGGTTTGGGCTAGTGAAACTCAATGGTACCGGACTGTGCAATAAAATAGTTGATAGCTGCAGGGAACAAATCTTCATCAAACAAGTTTTAAGTCTCAGCATTATAAATTACAAACAAGATAATATCAATAATAGTCCTCAGCTTAATATGTTTCCAGTACAAAAGCCACCCTTTTTTACGCCTACCTACTCCTTTGCCCTTATTATACTTAAAAATGTAGCATGGCCTCTGTGACGTTTGAAATGGCATATCTCAAAGGGATGGGGTAAAATCGTTTTTTTTTGACAAACGAATGATTTTTTTATAAATCGAAAAATAGTTTTTCTCTAAACTGACGTTTTAATTCCTAATGTTGATTATGACATAAAACGTTAAAACCTCCTATATTTTTGTTAGTAATATACGGAAATTTCACACTTTTCACTCGAAAAACTGCCATTGACGACCAAGTTTACGAATATACTTACAAAATCACCATATAATGATTATTTGTTCCACGTGTTTCCGCGTTTTTCGTCCCAAACGTCTAATTTTGCTAAATTTCAATATTTTGCGTCAATATTTTCAAGAAAAAAAAAATTATTTTATTACTTTTGAGTTACAAAATACCAATTTTTCGTACAAACATGTTAGAATTATAATGAATCAAGGCAAAAGTGTAGAAGAAATGCATTGACGTTGATTATGACATAAAACATTAAAACCTCCTATATATTTGTTAGTAATATAAGGAAATTTCACACTTTTCACTCGAAAAACTGCCATTGACGACCAAGTTTACGAATATATGTACAAAATCACCACTGAATGATGATTTGTTCCACGTGTTTAATATTTTACATCAATATTTTCAAGTAAAAAATTAATTTTATTACTTTTGACGTTTGAAATGTCATATCTCAAAAGGATGGGGTAAAATCGTTTTTTTTTTTTTGACAAACGAATCGTTTTTTTATAAATCGAAAAATAGTTTTTCTCTAAACTGACGTTTTAATTCCTAATTTTCATTATACTGACTTTCTAATGTATTGTATGATTTGTATCTATCTTTAAATATGCCAAGATCCACTATGAATTAATACTAATTACGAACATTTAATTTTATGTATAAAAAAATCGAAAATCCAATTATCGTATACCCCATCCCTAGCCAATGCAGACTAACGTAGTGACTTTTAATAAACGTCACCAAATATTATTTGATTTTAACAAACTGCCACATTTTTGCTAATTTGTAACAAGCTGTATTAATTTGTCATTTTTGTTAGTTTTATGTAATGTATTTACCTAAATAACTTGCTATTTATTAGAATCGATGATTATATTAAAGTTGATAAAATAATTAAAATTACTGAACGTCGTTACAAGGTTGTATTGGGGAAAATTTGTGAAATGTCACAGGGACCATGCTACAGTTTCTTTAGTATATCCACTACTATCCTCCGAATTTCCTGCACCTATTACAATTAGAAAAAATATATTTAAGATATAGTTTAGTTCATTTTCACCTGACGAAGAAAGCGGAGGATTTTGAAACCGGTAGACAACTTAAATAAAACAGTCGTGAATACAAAATAAAAATAAGTATTTCATTTATTTTATTAAAAAAGTTATAAACGTGACAACGCAAAGTGAAATAAATATTTTTTCTAATATTTAAGTCAGTTATTTTCTAATTTGTTTGTTATCAAACACAGTTTATTCCACTTCTTATAACGCTATAACCCTACCGGTTTTAAGGTGCACATCTCATCATCAGGGGAACACAAACAAGTGTATACAATCTTCTTTGTGCTCCCCTGATGATGAGATGAAAGCTTTATTTATTAATTAACACTTTTATGGCAAATACAATCTGGCGGGCTTGTTGCCAGGCGGCAATCTCTTCCAACCAACCAGACAAAAGTAAATGAAGCAAGTTACGTGGTCGTATAAATCATTCAAATGACTATCCATCCCCACGAAATCCATAAACACATACGTGAGCATATACCCACGGACCCCACAAAGACGGACAATCACCCGAACATTCTTTTTCATATTAAGTGAGATAAGGGATAGGTGGAGAGAAAAGGAAAAATCAGGAATGAAACACGTTATTTTACTGACCAGAAATTAAGAGTTTTTTAAGTAGCTTCTAAAAGCATGCCAAGGACGGAGCGAGTCTTATATTGGTTTGTAACTGATTCCAGAGCCTCACTGCATGGACAGTAAAGGACGACGTAAAAAAGAGGAGCGGTGAACTGGAAAGGCCAATTGACAGTCTGAGCGTAGCGCTAATCCATGATAGGAAAAGTGCTGAAAATTTTCGGCGAGATAAAAGGGGGCGGCGGGACAGCTAAGGATATTATACAATAGAGACAGTATGAGAATTTGGCGTCTATTTCTAACATTCAACCAGTTAAATGCCTTCTGGTATGAAGTTATACGATCGTACTTTCGTAGGTTGAAAATGAATCTTAGACACACATTTTGAAGACGTTTTAATTTGTCCAGCTGTTGCTCTGTAACATCCAAGGGTTATGCTGTTACAAAAAGTGGAATAAACAGTGTTTGATAAAACAAATTACAATGTCTTTAAACCTCCACAGTGTTAATGCCTTAACTATAAATAATATAATAAAGTTATTTTGTATTTTTTTTTCAGTGACGAAATTAAAGCTATTCGATGTTTTTTATTTGTTTATGTTATGTATTAATAAAATGAACTTCACTTAAATACAATAAAATACAACGAATCTGCATCTTCGCATCTGGATATGTTCATAAAACATATTTGGTAAGAAAACTGCAGAAAACTTACAAATGGAAGATGAAACAAATATCATAAGAGACTATCACATATCTGTAAACTGTAGAGAAACCTTTGTAGATTGCCGATATGTGATAGTCACACATTCGGCTTTAGATGTAGTGTAGTGTACGTTCATATAAAATCATGTTTTGATAATTAAACCTGTATATTTAGACTTAACAACATTTGCATTTAAAATATCCACCAAATCAGACACGGAATTACCCTATTGTTGTATTATACTCGTAAACAAACTGTCATTGACACATTTGAAGTGTACAATTTTTTTCGTGTTTCTAGCAGGAGTGGGAAAACCAGTTTGAGTCAATACATCATAATTATTTTATCTTAATAAACAATCGTAATCTAATTCATAAATTGTTATCTATGGCAAAAAGATCAATTGGATTTTTTGGAAGATAATTGATGTGGGAAAAATCAATATTGTTATAATATGAGAATAATCGCATCTGATTAAAAGCCTTCATCGATCATTTGTGATGACAATGATCGCTGGGAAATCCCTCCGAGGTATTCGCGTGACAATGTGGATGAGACAGACAGAGACAGGACCCCATATATAGCGGCACACGAGATCCCTGCAAGACATCGCATGATAAAAATGCCACCTGAAGAGTAGAGAGACAGCTAGTATAGTCAAATGGAGGTGGAAGAGAAGGTGGTACTGGCGTGACCATATGGATACGATGGACAGAGACAGGATCTCATACACAGCGGTATATCAAATTTCCGTGAGATATATCATGCCAGGAAGGCCGCCTGAAGGGTGGAGAGACAGCTGGTGCATTTAGATGGAGCAGGAAGATAAGGCAGTACAGGCGTGACCATGTGGATATGATGGACAGAAACAGGACCCCATACATAGCGGCACACGAGATCCCTGCAATATATCGCATGATAGGAATGCCACCTGAAGAGTAGAGAGACATCTAGTGTAGTCATATGAAGCAGGGAGAGAATGCGGTACTGACGTGACCATATACTCGTATATAAGATGGGCAAATACAGGATCCCATGCACAGGCCGCCTGAAGGGTGGAGGGAGAGAGCTGGTGCAGTCAAATGAAGCAGGAAGGTAAGGCGGTACAGGCGTGACAATGTGGATAGGATGGGTAGAGACAGGATCCCATACACTGCGGCACACTAGATCCCCGCAAGATATCGCATGATAGGAAGGCCACTTGAAGAGTAGAAAAACAGCTAGTTTAGTCAGATAGATCTGGGAGAGAAGGTGGTACTGGCATGACCATGTGGATAAGATGGGCAGAGACAGTATCCCATATACAGCGGTACACGAGATTCCCGCGAGATATATCATGCCAGGAAGGCCGCCTGAAGAGTAGAGAGACAGCTTGTGTAGTCATATGGAGCAGGGAGAGAAAATGGTACTGGCGTGACCATGTGTATAATATGGGCAGAGATATAATCCTATACACAGCGGCACACGAGATCCCCACAGGACGTAGCCTTTCTGGGTATGTCCTACCCTGTTTTGCGATCCGGTCCTGAGATGCAATCTCTGCTCTTCATATGCTTCACTACCTGTTAGGCGTTCTTTCTGTTATGCGATGTCTTGGGAGATAGCTAGTCCTGGCATGTGATCTCGGATATTGGTATACGATGTCTTGTCTCTTTGGTGGCACCAACGTCAAGTACCCTGATCCCTTTGGTGGCACCAACGTCAAGTACCCTGATCCCTTTGGTGGTACCAACGTCAAGCACCCTGATCCCTTAGGTGGCACCAACATCAAGTACCCTGATCCCTTTGGTGGTACCAACGTCAAGCACCCTGATCCCTTAGGTGGCACCAACATCAAGTACCCTTATCCCTTTGGTGGAACCAACGTCAAGTACTCTGATCACTTTGGCGGCATCAACGTCAAGTACCCTCATCCCTTTGGTGGCACCAACGTCAAGTACCCTGATCCCTTTGGTGGCATCAACGTCAAGTACCCTAATCCCTTTGGTGGCACCAACGTCAAGTACCCTGACCCTTTGGTGGCAACAACGTGTACCCTGATCTCTTTGGTGACACCAACGTCAAGTACCCTGACCCTTTGGTGGCACCAACGTCAAATACACTGATCCCTTTCTTGGCATCAACGTCAAGTACCCTGATCCCTTTGGTGGCACCAACGTCAAGTACCCTAAGCCCTTTGGTGGCACCAACGTCAAGTACCCTGAACCATTTGGTGGTACCAACGTCAAGCACCCTGATCCCTTAGGTGGCCCCAACGTCAAGTACCCTTAACCCTTTGGTGTTACCAACGTCAAGTACACTGATCACTTTGTATTTTGACTTCTGTTACACTCGTCACTAGTTATGGGCATTCATTCAGGTGTCCGAATATGAGTTGATTTTTTTAAATTTAACACCCTGCAGTTTTTTTAAACACTGAATAGTATAATACATACATACACACCTTGGCCATTTTCCTACCAGGTTAGCAGAGAGGACATCCCCTATACTTTCCGAACTCTAAACCATTGTCGTACAAAAACGATAGAATAATGAATGAATCAAGACAAAATTGTGAAAGTAACGCTTTGCATAAATCATGACATAAAGCGTCTGCTAAATATGTAAGAACATTGGTTAGTAATTCACGGAAATTTCACACTTTTCACTCGAAAAACTACCATTGACAACCAAGTTTACAAATATATGTACAAAATCACGACACAATTATTATTTGTTCAACGTGTTTTTACTATAAACCTCAAATTTTGCGATATTTCGATCTTTGGCGTCAGTATTTTTCAGTTTGAATAAATTTAACTACTTTTTACCAACAAAACACCCATTGTCGTACAAAATGCTAGAATTATCAATGAATTAAAACAAACGTGTGATAAAAACGCATTTGCATTAATTATGATATAAGACGTCAAAACCTGCAAAATATATATGAACATTTTTTAGCAATAGACTGAAATTTCATAATTTTCACTCGAAAACCTGCCATTAACGACCAAATTGACGAATATATGTACAAAATCATGACATAATTATTATGTTGTTTATAGTTAAGGCATTAACGTTGTGGAAGTTTAAAGACATTGTAATTTATTTTAACAAACACTGTTTATTCCACTTTTTTTATGACGGTATAACCCTACCGGTTTCAAGGCTTTCACCTCATCTTCAGGGGAGCGTAAACAAGACTTGTTTACGCTCCCCTGAAGATGAGGTGAAAGCCTTGAAACCGGTAGGGTTATACCGTCATAAAAAAAGTGGAATAAACAGTGTTTGTTAAAATAAATTACAACATAATTATTATTTGTTCATTTGATCGTAAACCTGTAATTTTGCAATCTATCTATCATTAGCGTCTATATTTTTCAGTTTGATTGAATTTTACAACTTTTTACCAAGAAATCTGCCACTTTCGTACAAAAATGCTAGAATTATCAATGAATCAAGAAGAAATTGTGAAATAAACGCTTTGCATACATTATGACATAAAACGTCTAAATCTACTAAATATGTAAGAATAACATATTTGTTAGTTTTAATATACGGAAATTTCACACTTTTCACTCGAAAAACTGGCATTGACGACCAAGTTTACGAATATATGTACAAAATCACCACAGAATTATTATTTGTTCCACGTGTTTCTGTGTTTTTCGTCCTAAACGTCTAATTTAGCAAAATTTCAATATTTTGCGTCAATATTTTCAAGTATAAAATTAATTTTACTTCTTTTGACTTACAAAATACCAATTTTTCGCACAAACATGCTAGAATTATAATGAATTAAGACAAAAGTGTAGAAAAAATGCATTGACGTTGATTAAGACATAAAAATGTTAAAACCTCATATATATTTGTTAGTAATATACGGAAATTTCACACTTTTCACTCGAAAATCTGCCATTGACGACCAAGTTTACGAATATATGTACAAAATCACCACACATTGATTATTTGTTCCACGTGTTTCCGTGTTTTTGTCCCAAACGTCTAATTTAGCTAAATTTCAATATTTAGCGTCAATATTTTCCAGTAAAAAAATAGTTTTACTGCTTTTGACTTACAAAGTACCAATTTTTCATACAAACATGCCAGAATTATCAAGAACGAAGACAAAAGTGTAGAAAAAATGTATTGACGTTGATTATGACATAAAATGTTAAAACCTCCTATATATTTGTTAGTAATATAGGGAAATTTCACACTTTTCACCCGAAAAACAGCCATTGACGACCAAGTGTACGATTTTATGTACAAAATCACCACACAATGATTATTTGTTCCACGTGTTTCCGTGATTTTGTCCCAAACGTCTAATTTAGCTAATTTTCAATATTTAGCGTCAATATTTTTAAGTAAAAAATTAATTTTACTACTTTTGACTTACAAAATACCAATTTTTCGTACAAACATGCTAAAATTATAATGAATCAAGACAAAAGCGTAGAAGAAATACATTGACGTTGATTATGAAATAAAATGTTAAAACCTCATATATATTTGTTAGTAATGTAGCTACCTACGTCCCCTAAATAAATTTGAATTGTCAAACATACTTTATTGTTAAAATTGTAAACATACAGGGTCAACGACCGATGAATTATTTACAATTGTCACATTCTATAAATGTCAACAGTATTCACACGTGAACACTATTTTACACTGCATACCAAGGTAGAAAGAGAACACATCGCTTCCGACGTGATAGCACGCGCAGGAGTGAGATGGGGATACGGCGGACGCATTGACGCGGCCCGCTCCGAATATCTATAAATACCTACCTATTAATAAATAAAGATTATTATTTTATTATTCATTCAACTGTCAAGACTTGTTATTATTTACCCGCTATTCACTTTCGCTTTCATTCGCATTCCTGAGTATTTATATTTAAAATAAATATAAATCAAAATCATCACGACGTATCAGATAAGCACTTCGCTACACTGATGACCCTGAACAAAAAGGAACGCAGAATCGACTAAAACAGATATAGCGATGTCAACATCAAAATCATCAGCACGTCCTAATAGGACACATGCTACATTGATAACGACCATCGCTACAGTAATATACGGAAATTTCACACTTTTCACTTGCAAAACTGACATTGACGACCAAGCTTACGAATATATGTACAAAATCCTCACACAATGATTATTTGTTCCACGTGTTTCCGTGTTTTGGTCCCAAACGTCTAATTTTGCAAAATTTATATATTTTGCATCATTATTTTCAAGTGAAAAATTTATTTAATTTCTTTTGACTTGCAAAATACCAATTTTTCGTACAAACATGCTAGAATTATAATGGATGAAGACAAAAGTGTAGAAAAAATGCATTGACGTTGATTATGACATAAAACATTAAAACCTCCCATATATTTGCAAAATACCAATTTTTCGTACAAACATGCTAGAATTATAATGAATGAAGACAAAAGTGTAGAAAAAATGCATTGACGTTGATTATGACATAAAATGTTAAAACCTCATATATATTTGTTAGTAATATACGGGAATTTCACACTTTTCACTCGAAAATCTGCCATTGACGACCAAGTTTACGAATATATGTACAAACTCAACACACAATGATTATTGGTTCCACGTGTTTCCGTGTTTTTCGTCCCAAACGTCTAATTTAGCAAAATTTCAATATTTATTGTCAATATATTTAAGTAAAAAATTAATTTTACTACTTTTGACTTACAAAATACCAATTTTTCGTACAAACATGCTAGAATTATAAGGAATCAAGACAAAAGTGTAGAAGAAATACATTGACGTTGATTATGACATAAAATGTTAAAACCTCATATATATTTGTTAGTAATATACGGAAATTTCATACTTTTCACTCGAAAAACTGGCATTGACGACCAAGTTTACGAATATATGTACAAAATCCTCACACAATGATTATTTGTTCCACGTGTTTTCGTGTTTTGGTCCCAAACGTCTCATTTTGCAAAATTTATATGTTTTGCATCATTATTTTCAAGTGAAAAATTAATTTCATTTCTTTTGACTTGCAAAATACCAATTTTTCGTACAAACATGCTAGAATTATAATGAATTAAGACAAAAGTGTAGAAAAAATGCATTGACGTTGATTATGACATAAAAATGTTAAAACCTCATATATATTTGTTAGTAATATACGGAAATTTCACACTTTTCACTCGAAAATCTGCCATTGACGACCAAGTTTACGAATATATGTACAAAATCACCACACATTGATTATTTGTTCCACGTGTTTCCGTGATTTTGTCCCAAACGTCTAATTTAGCTAAATTTCAATATTTAGCGTCAATATTTTCCAGTAAAAAATTCGTTTTACTGCTTTTGACTTACAAAATACCAATTTTTCGTACAAACATGCCAGAATTATCAAGAATCAAGACAAAAGCGTAGAAGAAATACATTGACGTTGATTATGAAATAAAATGTTAAAACCTCATATATATTTGTTAGTAATATACGGAAATTTCACACTTTTCACTCGAAAAACTGACATTGACGACCAAGTTTACGAATATATGTACAAAATCCTCACACAATGATTATTTGTTCCACTTTTTTCCGTGTTTTGGTCCCAAACGTCTTATTTTGCAAAATTTATATATTTTGCATCATTATTTTCAAGTGAAAAATTAATTTCATTTCTTTTGACTTGCAAAATACCAATTTTTCGTACAAACATGCTAGAATTATAATGAATGAAGACAAAAGTGAAGAAAAAATGCATTGACGTTGATTATGACATAAAATGTTAAAACCTCATATATATTTGTTAGTAATATACGGAAATTTCACACTTTTCACTCTAAAATCTGCCATTGACGACCAAGTTTACGAATATATGTACAAACTCAACACACAATGATTATTGTTTCCACGTGTTTCCGTGTTTTTCGTCCCAAACGTCTAATTTAGCTAAATTTCAATATTTAGCGTCAATTAGTTTTACTGCTTTTGACTTACAAAATACCAATTTTTCGTACAAACATGCCAGAATTATTAAGAACCAAGACAAAAGTGTAGAAAAAATGTATTGACGTTGATTATGACATAAAATGTTAAAACCTCCTATATATTTGTTAGTAATATAGGGAAATTTCACACTTTTCACCCGAAAAACAGCCATTGACGACAAAGTGTACGATTATATGTACAAAATCACCACACAATGATTATTTGTTCCACGTGTTTCCGTGTTTTTCGTCCCAAACGTCTAATTTAGCTAAATTTCAATATTTAGCGTCAATATTTTTAAGTAAAAAATTAATTTTACTACTTTTGACTTACAAAATACCAATTTTTCGTAGAAACATGCTAAAATTATAATGAATCAAGACAAAAGCGTAGAAGAAATACATTGACGTTGATTATGAAATAAAATGTTAAAACCTCATACATATTTGTTAGTAATATACGGAAATTTCACACTTTTCACTCGAAAATCTTCCATTGACGACCAAGTTTACGAATATATGTACAAAATCACCACACAATGGTTATTTGTTCCACGTGTTTCCGTGTTTTTGTCCCAAACGTCTAATTTAGCTAAATTTCAATATTTAGCGTCAATATTTTCAAGTAAAAAAATTATTTTACTGCTTTTGACTTACAAAATACCAATTTTTCATACAAACATGCCAGAATTATCAAGAACCAAGACAAAAGTGTAGAAGAAATGCATTGACGTTGATTATGACATAAAACGTTAAAAACCTCCTATATATTTGTTAGTAATATACGAAAGTTTCACACTTTTCACTCGAAAAACTGGCATTGACGACCAAGTTTACGAATATATGTACAAAATCACCACAGAATTATTATTTGTGCCACGTGTTTCCGTGCTTTTCGTCCCTAACGTCTAATTTAGCTAAATTTCAATATTTAGCGTCAATATTTTCAAGTAAAAAATTAATTTTACTGCTTTTGACTTACAAAATACCAATTTTTCGTACAAACATGCTAGAATTATCTAGAATCAAGAGAAAAGTGTAGAAGAAATACATTGACGTTAATTATGACATAAAACGTTAAAACCTCATATATATTTGTTGGTAATATACGGAAATTTCATACTTTTCGCTCGAAAATCTGCCATTGACGACAAGGTTTACGAATATATGTACAAAATCACCACAGAATTATTATTTGTTAAACGCGTTTTCGTGTCTTTTGTCCCTAACGTCTAATTTTGCAAAATTTATATATTTTGCATCAATATTTTCAAGTGAAAAATTAATTTCATTGCTTTTGACTTGCAAAATACCAATTTTTCGAACAAACATGCTAGAATTATAATGAATCAAGACAAAAGTGTAGAAGAAATGCATTGACGTTAATAATGACATAAAACGTTAAAACCTCCTATATGTTTGTTAGTAATATACGGAAATTTCACACTTTTCACTCGAAAATCTGCCATTGACGACCAAGTTTACGAATATATGTACAAAATCACCACATAATGATTTTTTGTTCCACGTGTTTCCGTGTTTTTGTCCTAAACGTTTAATTTAGCTAAATTTCAATATTTTGCATCAATATTTTCAAGTAAAAAAATAATTTTACTGCTTTTGACTTACAAAATACCAATTTTTCGAACAAACGTGCTAGAATTATAATGAATCAAGACAAACGTGTAGAAGAAATGCATTGACCTTAATTATGACATAAACGTTAAAACCTCCTATATACTCGTATTTGTTAGTATCCTCCTATATACTCGTTATATACGGAAACTTCACACTTTTCACTCGAAAATCTGCCATTGACGACAAAGTTTACGAATATATGTACAAAATCACCACATAATGATTATTTGTTCCACGTGTTTCCGTGTTTTTCGTCCCAAACGTCTAATTTTGCTAAATTTCAATATTTTGCGTCATTATTTTCATGTGAAAAATTAATTTTATTAGTTTTGATTTACATAATAAAATTTTGTCCATTGACGACTAAGTTTACGAATGTAAAAAATCACCACATAATTATTATTTGTTCAACGTGTTTTCGTGTTTTTGGTCCTAAACCTCAAATTTGGCGTTCTTTCAATCATATGCGTCAATATTTTTTAGTTTGAATGAAATTTACAATATTTTATCAACAAATCTACCACTTTCGTATAAAAATGCTTGAATTATCAATAAATCAAGGCAAACGTGTGATTAAAACGCATTTGCGTTAATTATGATGTAAAACGACAAACCTGCAAAATAAATATGAACATTTTTTAGTAATAGACTGAAATTTCACTGCACTGGACTTCCATGTGGAAGGTCGATGGTTCGAACCCCTTGCTTTGCTTCTCCCCTCAAATGGCACAAGCATTTTTTCCGCCTTGTATTCGGAGGTATAAAATATGTTTGACTTCGATCATATCTATTATTTCCAAAAAAACCTCCTCCGAACGTTTCACTTCAGATGGGCCATCGGATCCAGTACACAGGTGTGGCAAGTGAGTTTGCTGGTGTGCAGCAGTTCACTCACTTACAGAAGAGAAAAATAGAAGAAAGAAACGAAGACTCAGTAGCGAGGGGATCTTCGACTCCAAAGCCGAGCAAAGACGACAATCCATATACCTTCTCATGCAATCTCTACGATTTCTGTAACGTTCCCTTCTTTCAGAACATCATTCAATTTATTTTTTATTTATTTATTTTACACATGACAAGAAATATACATCATTTGCAAAAAACAACAAGTCATTTAATTAGGACACACAATTTTAATGGATCTGGGTTTGTTGTCTTTCATATGTTGTGTCCCCAGCAAACTAGGCTATTGCCTGTATCTCACTGAGGATCCAACAATACGTTCCTTGGTCTTCCTCTGACACTTGCACTAAATATATGTTTTGATAACCTTTTTTCATCCATTCGTTCTACAAGCCAAAACCATCTCAACGTGTTCTCCTTCATCTCCTTACTAAACACATAAAACTTTCACATTCATCCCTCATCTCTGTGTTTTGTCATACATGGTCCCTCAATGTATTCTTTTCAGTAAACGCTTTTATTCGACCCCTCTGTCTTTTCAAGCCCACGTTTCCCTCCCATACATTAAAATTGGCACCAAAATACTATTGTGAACATCCTAATATATTTAATTACCGTTTAGTTCCAGTGTATATGTTTCAGTGCCCCATTGACTTTGTTTCCTATCCCTACACGCCGTTCGATATCCCTCTTAACTCTTTCATCGTCTGTGAAAATACTACTCAAGTAGCAGAATTCCTCAATTTGCTCTCCAATCTTTCATTATTCACCCATATATCGCATTTAATTTTATCTGTTACATTTTCAATACTTCAGAAAATGTAGCACGGGTCCTGTGACAGTTTACAAATTTGCCCCAATACAACCTTGTAACGACGTTCAGTATTATTTTATCAACTTCAATAAAATCCTCGATTCTAATAAATAGCAAGTTATTTAGGTAAATACATTACATAAAACTAACAATAATGACAAATTAATACATCTTGTTACAAATTAGCAAAAATGTGGCAGTTTGTTAAAATCAAATAATATTTGGTGACGTTCGTCAAAAGTCACTACGTTAATCTGCATTGGCTAGGGATGGGGTATACGGTAATTTGATTTTCAATTTTTTTATACCTAAAATTAAATATTCGTAATTAGTATTGATTCATAGTGGATCTTGACCTATTTAAAGATATATACAAATCACACAATACATTAGAAAGTCAGCATAATGAAAATTAGGAATTAAAACATCAGTTTAGAGAGAAAAACAATTTTTCGATTTATAAAAAAACTATTCTATTTATAAAAAAAACGATTTTATCCCATCCCTTTGAGACATGACGTTTAAAATGTCGCAGGACCCATCCTACATTTTCTGAAGTATACCATCGTTACTATCAATTCAACAACATTCATTCTCAGATCTTTCTCTTCGCATCCCTCATACAATTGACTTATCAAACTCAACAATCACTTTCTCTTCCTACCCTATCGGACGACATTCTTTATTTTGCAGGTCTGTCGGATGTGAGAGCTCCTTACCCTGTCTCTGAGAGATTTTCCAATTCGTTCGTTATATTTTCATTGACGTGAGAGACAGCCAGAAGGACAGGTGGAGGTATATCAAAGGTCCAGAGTGAAAAATAATAGAGATCACTTATTTATCATTTCCGTCTTGGGTTTTCCTACGATTTAAATTTTTAAATGAAAACAATTAATCTTAATACATTTATCATCAAGATAAAATTATAATGATTAATTGATTAAAATTATAATTCGCATATAAAAGCTGGCTTTGTTGCATAGATCACCAATAAGTTCAAACACTTCAAAGAGTATACATACTTCTCTCCTTGTTCTGTCATCTCCGTCTGAAATCACCCGTCAGTGTAAAGTTTTCTTCTTAAATCTCAAAATGTACGCGTATGTTCTTCTTTGTGCGATCGGCATAGCTCTCTGTGGTAAGTAAGCTAAATTTTACTCGTTCAATCTCTATTCTTTCCGATTCCGGACTATGCGGACGTCTGTTACTTGGATGTTATAGAGGAACAGCTGGACAAATTACAGCGTCTTTAAAATGTTTGTCTCAGATTTATTTAATCTGAGAAAGTACGATTATATCACTTCATATCAGAAGGCATTGGACTGGTTGAACGTTACACAGATTGGCGGCAAATTCAAATACTGTCTCTATTGTATAATATCCTTAACTGTCCCGCCAATCCCTCTTATCTAGCTAAAATTTTCAGCGTGTTTTCTATCTTATACTTGCGTTGCTCTCATACAGAGATTGCACTATTTTTATGTTTGTGTGCCTATCACCTGACTGCATAGCACACAATCCCCAAAAAATACTGCACAATAGTCGAGTCTGCTTGTGCTGAACGGTGGGACTCATATGGGCTTTGCCAAGTGCAAAACCGGTTAATGTAGTAAGTATATTTGTCTTTGACAAAACCTGGTTCCTGCTATTTTAAGATAATAACCACACCACATACCAAATAAAGACTATAAACTATTTTCCAGGTGGCAGTCCACTTCCAGAAGTGCCACGAATTGGCTTACCTCCCATCGTCGGGGGCACTGATGCAGACATCAGGGATGCACCGTGGCAAGTGGCCTTGCTATACTACAACTCGTTCAGTTGTGGCGGCTCCATCGTCTCTCCGAACATTATCATTACTGCAGCTCACTGCACCGAAAGGTAACTAACTTCACACACACCTAAAACAACTTTGTATTGTTAAATTCACTCCACCTTCGATTCAGTAGCAAGCTGTGCTTTTGGCACTATACAAAAATATAGAACATCTGGGCAGTAGCATAATCATCCAAGGCTAACGCATAATAATAATGAGGTGCATGGTCGTGCGGTAATACATTGAACTTCCGTACGGAAGAACGATGGTTTGAGCCCCATGCTGACATCGTTGCAGGGCCTGGTAGTCGAGGATCTCCTCGTCATTTCAACGTTAATTCAATTGGAAAGTAAAGCTGTGCTGTGGAATTTATTTTGTTTCTTTTTTTTTCCATTCTTTAAGTAAGTGAGTCGTTGCACATCGTTGGTGAGACGATCGAAGCACATTGGCAGATTTTTTTAAAGAATAGATATGACTGAAGTCATAAGTATCGTTATACTCCTGAACACTAGACGGAAAAAAATATCTGTGTCATCCGAGGGGAATAGCACAGGAACCGAAATGAACTTATTCGCGGAACAATGAAAGCATCTTCAGAATGTTTGTCTAAGATTTATTTTCAACCTACCAAAGTACGATAATATCATTTCATACCAGAAGGCATTGAACAGGTTGAATGTTAGAAATAGACGCCAAATTCACATACTGTCTCTATTGTATAATATCCTTAACTGTCCCGCCGCGCCCTCTTATCTCGCCGAAAATTTTCATCGTCTTTCCAATCATGGATTAGCGCTACGCTCAAACAGAGATTGTCTAATGGCCTTTCCAGTTCACCGCTCCTCTTTTTTTACGTCGTCCTTTACTGTCCATGCAGTGAGACTCTGGAATCAGTTGCAAACCAATATAAGACTCGCTTCGTCCTTGGCATGCTTTAAGAAGCTACTGAAAAAACTCTTAATTTCTTGTCAGTAAAATAACGTGTTTCATCCCTGATTTTTCTTTTCCTGTCCGTTTCACCATGCTTTCCTTTTCTTTTGATTGATGATATCTCACTTTGTATGAAAAATAATGTTCGAGTGTTTGTCCGTCTTTGTGGGGTTCGTGGACATATGCTCACGTATGTGTTTATGGATTTCGTGGGGATGGATACTTATTTGAATGATTTAAGCGACCACGTAACTTGCTTCATTTACTTTTGTCTGGTTGGTTGGAAAAGATTGCTGCCTGGAAATAAGCCAGCCAGATTGTATTTGCAATAAAAGGGTTAAATAAAGTGCAAAGAACATTAATAGTAAAATCCTAGGAACACGACTACGCTGATATGGGGCACGTGCAACGATGGAATGAAGGGTCTACGCTTAAGACAGCCAAGTTTTAGGAATTCCTAAAGAGAAGCAGAGGGAAACCTAAGAAGAGCTAACAAAAGAAAGTGGAGAAGGCCATGACAAGACTAAGGACCTGGAGTGATCATCGAAAAAGAGGATCCAGGAGTCGCTCACCTCAAATGGATTGGATAAGGCAATACTTCATCCCATCCAGCTAAGACATCATCATTTGAATTTTAACTATTATCGTCTATTCCAGGAGATCAAGCAGTAACTTCAAAATTCGCGCTGGCTCTACTTACCACTCCCGAGATGGTCAGGTTGTGCAGGTTTCCAGAATCCTTAACCACTCTAAGTACACTCCCCAGTACGACTATGACATAGCCATCATGTGGCTGTCTACTGATATCGTCCTGGATGGGGAGACCACCAAAGCCATCTCTCTTCCTCCTGCATCAAGGGAGGTACCTGATGGAACGGTCACCCTTATCACTGGCTGGGGAGCTCTAAGGGTGAGAGATTTACAATATACTTTAGAACCTCTTTTACTATTTTAGGGCTATAAAATGGTATATTAAAAATACGATTAAGACTCAACAATTAGTATTGACATTGTTATTTGTTTTATCAAACACTGTTTATTCCAATTTTTGTAACGGTATAACCCTACCGGTTTCAAGGCTTTGACCTCATCATCAGGGGAGCACAAACAAGACTGAATTCTGTTCGAACTGGTACTGAAATACACGCTTCAAACGGTAAACATTCAGGCTGGGGACTGGGGGTTGAGGGAGGCATGGGACGACCTCGGCGAGCAGCGGAGAGATTCTTGGAATATATGTGTTTGCCAGATGTTCATCTCGATGCATTGACTTAGAAATTTCTAAATTGGACAGATTAGAGGCACTAGAAATTTCTTCCCTGCCTACCTCAACCCCCAGTCCCCAGCCCGAATGTTTACCGTTAGAAGCGTGTATCTCGGTACCAGTTCGAACAGAATTCAATCTTTTTTGTGCTGAAACCGATAAGGTTATACCGTTACCTAAAGTGGAATAAACATATTTGTTAACGATTTTTTTTTTAAGGATTAGGAAATGGTTATGTGGAATTTAATTCAAGAAAATCTCTTAATTAAATAAAAAAATATATTTTTTTATAAAAAATAATAATAATTTTAATAATAAATAATAATAATATAATACACTTAATAATATTAAATTTATATTTTTAATATTAAATAAATTAATATTTTCATGTTATTATTAACTATTTAATTAATAATTTTGAAATAATTATATAATTATTTATTTATTATTACTTTCATTATTTTTATTATATTATTAAGAATATTATTTATTAATTATAATATAATTATTAATTTTATAATAACATATATAAATGATAAATTAAATAAATACTAAATAAAATAAAATAATTTAATATAAAATAAAATTAATGATTATTAAATATATTAATATAAAAATAATATATAACAAAAAAAAATTTTTTTTTAATTTGGAATAACAATAATATAATACACTTAATAATATTATTAATATTATAATAATAAAAGAATAATATAATACACCGTTTCACTTTTCGTGACGTTCAGGCCAATTTGCCCTACCGCGCCTATACAAGTTTCACTTCAAAAATAAAGATTTGGATCTTCTAATGTAATCGCGCTGGGTGGAGACTTATTTAGACCCCCCATAACAGTGTAGGTGGAGGTGGGACCGAACTGAACTGAACTCATCACATTGTTCTTCCAGATGGGTGGCGCAGGGTCAACTACTCTGCAGAAGGTGTACAACCCCATAGTGAACAGAGAGGCATGTGAGAAGACATACTACGGTTTCGTTCCAGATGGTGTGGTCCCGAATCCAGATACCTTCGAGCCGATCAGTGCGAGGATGCTGTGCGCCGGGTATTTGAAAGAAGGTGGGAAGGATTCTTGCCAGGGAGATTCCGGAGGTCCGTTGGTGGTCGATGGGGAACTCCTTGGAGTTACTTCTTGGGGCAGGGGCTGCGCCCTCCCTGGATCTCCTGGAGTGTATACCTTCATACCTAGCTTGATGGATTGGATTCAAGAAAATATCTAAGTTTAGTAATTATGTTGTTGTAGTATTAAATATTTTTTTACACAAAAATAAATCCCTAAATTAAATGAAGATTTTTTATTTCCTTTCCACTAGTGATAACTTGGCGAAATCAATACGAACAATTTCAATTCTTCTTTTAAGTTATTCTTGTGATCTGTATCATCAGGACTGTCTCTTTTGAGATGTCGACTCTCACGTCCACGTTACACTTCCATACACCAAAGTTAATACTAAAATACTGTAATGAACTTTCGAGTCTATATATTCGTTATAAAACATATATATTCGGTTCGAGTATATAGTATATAGGATGACTTGCAGATATATATTCATTTTGATTCAAATTACTTTCACACGGCATTGAACGATCTAAATGCCGAACTTTAATCGATCTCCAAGTTGAATGGGGAGCATGGCTTACTCATAAATCCTAAGAAGTCTCAAGCGATCCTCATTGGCAGCCCTCAGCTTCTCGGTAAATTCAACACTGACTTACTTCCTCCAATATTACTTGATGGCTCTATCATGCCATTACATAAAACTGTTAAAAACCTAGGAGTGCTAATAGATAACACTCTCTCATGGCGAGATCAAATAAATGAGGTAAGCCGAAGGATCTTCTTCAGCCTTCATTCCCATCTCTGCTCTTTCCGATTCTGGACTATGCGGACGTCTGTTACTTGGATGATACAGAGGAACAGCTGGACAAATTACAATGTCTTTAAAATGTTTGTCTAAGATTTATTTAATCTGAGAAAGTACGATCATATCACTTCATACCAGAAGGCATTGGACTGGTTGAACGTTAAAGCTTGGAGGCAAATTCAAATAATGTATCTATTGTATCATATCCTTAACTGTCCCCGCTACCCTCTTTTATCATGCCGAAAATTTTCAGCGTCTTTCGAGATTGTTTAGTGGCCTTCCCAGTTCACCGCTCTTCTTTTTTACGTCGTCCTTTATACTGTACATGCAGTGAAACTCTGGAACCAGTTACAAATCAATGTTAGATCCATTCCGTGCTTGGCATGCTTTAAGAAGCGACTGTAAAAAACTCCTTTCCTTTTTCATCTCTACCATCCCTTCCTTTCCTCTTGATTGATGATATCTCACTTTATATGAAAAAGGATTTTCGGGTGATTGTCCGTCTTTGTGGGTTCCGTGGGTATATGCTCACGTATGTCTTTATGGATTTCGTGGGGATGGATAGTCACTTGAATGATTTATGCGACCACGTAATTTGCTTCATTTGCTTTTGTCTGGTTGATTAGAAGAGATTGACGTCTAGCAATAATCCCGCAAGATTGTATTTGCCATAAAAGTGTTAAATAAATAAATAATAAATAATATGTTTTAGTGCTCAATTTCTATTTGTCACGGTCCGAATTTGTGCGAATCACTTTAGTGTTGCCAAGCATGAAGTCACCTAGTCTATTAGTCACGTAGTACCTAGCGAAGCACTTTAGTGTGGCCTTAGCCTTACTGAAACCCCAAGGGACATCAATTCGTCATCGTTCACAAGAATCAGACGTTTCAAGAAGAACCTTACAGCAAACTCTCGCAAAAGATCTGGATCAGCATGCCTTCAAGATCCAACTGACCCAAGAACTCAAACAAGCAGATTATTTTAACTAAATCAGGTGTTCTCATTGGGACACCTTTATAATCAACAATCGGAATGTAATATCAATATAACACATCGATCAATAAGTCCCGGGACTAACTACTAAAACAACATTTGTTTGCCAAAATTCTTCTTTATTCATCAACATAGTTTCCTTCAAGAGCAATACATTCATTCCAACGCTTTCCTAATATTTCTATGCCAGCCGTGCAGAACGATTTATCTTTGGTTTCAAAATAGGCGTTAGTTTCGGCAATCACTTCTTCATTGGAGCCAAATCTCTTTCCCTGGAGCATCTTTTTGAGGTCTGCGAACAGCCAATAGTCGCTGGGGGCCAAATCTGGAGAATACGGTGGGTGCGGAAGCAATTCGAAGTTCAACTCAAGTAATTTGGCCATCGTTACCATCATCGATGCGTTGTTGTTTTTGTTACATTGTGAGCAAACGCGCCACCCATTTCGAAAAAAGCTTTTTCATGACCAAATAAATGTTCATGCAAAATAGTGTAAACACTACCAAATGATATATTCAGGATGTCAGCTATCTCACGCAACTTTACTTAGCGATTTCCATCACGATTTTGAGGGGTTTTTAATGTTTTCTGGTGTAACAGCCTCATTTGGACGACCAGAGCGTTCAGCATCATTTGTGTCTGTACGACCGCGTTTGAAATCAGTATACCACCGATAAATGGTGATTTTCGACGGAGCAAAGCACGGATAACACTTTTCAAGCCATCCCTGAGTTTGAACGGAATTTTTTCCCATTAAAAAGCAATGTTTTATCAACGTACGAAATTCGGTTTATTCCATTGTTTTGAAAATAGCAAAAGTAGCGTCACTAAAACCACTGTAACTCAATGACACAATATCGGAATGTCATGAAAGTTTGACACGTAACTTCTAAAAGTTGGTACTAACTGAAAATGGTATGGATTTGTTTATAGAAGCGCCATCTGTTGGTTAGTTCTGGGACTTGTTGATTGATGTGTTACGTATGTCTTCAGTAAAATACAGACAAAAGCTTAGTTTACTGATGACACGACAAATGAAAGGGAACAAACCCACATCAATAAAAATTGTGTGTCAACATTAAAATATCTTTGGCAAATATTTGTGTTATAGAGAACTTCATTAAGTATTCTAGTCTAGAAATTTGAAAAAAAATAGTTTTTTTTGCATATTCTTAAAGTTCCTTCAAGAATATGTTCTCAAAAGGAAATGTTTAAATTGTCAATATTTACGAAGTTATAGCTATAAATGAGGCAGCATATAAGCCGCACCGGAATGACGGACAATAATTTCAAAACTTTAAACGCGTTTTGTTACTATTTAAAAAAAATTAAAAGAAGGGTAAAACAAATTGGATATTTTTTAGACAGTCGTCATTTTACGATTTTTTTCTCTTCGATATACCAACTATAACGACATTATTTCTTATCAAGAAACTGTGTAGGATTTTTGTTTCAAATTTACGAAAGGGTTCCAATCATGTCGACCAGCTAACCCCCTTTTTTAAGACAAGATATAACAGCTGATAACATCTTGAATTAAAAAAAAAAAAAATCAAATTTTTTTATAAGCAAGTACATTCTTTTTTTCATACATGCTAGGGTATAATGCCCCCTTAAATAAACAATAAAATTCAAAATAAAATAAAATTTGTTTTTTAATAAATTTTTTTAAATTTATTTTTGACTCTTTTAAAAACTATTAATGACAGTTTTAATGCTATTTGAGTAGATCTAATTTGTTTTAATTATAAGTCCTTTCTTGTCTCTATATCCTGTCGCTTAACAAATTGAAGACAAAGGTCTTTTCAGGACCACCGGGGGTATAAAAAAAACACTCTAATTTTGGTTACCTGCGTTTGACCAGGGCGGCATTGTAATAAAATAATTTATTTGGTAAACATATTTATTTTTACCTAACCTTTGTCGGTACTGTCTATGCAGTAAGACTCTGGAACCAGTTACAATACAATGTTAGACTCGCTCCGTCCTTGGTATGCTTTAAGAAGCGACTGAAAAACCTCTTAATTTATTAAGAGTTTTATCAGTCGATTCTTAAAGCATAGTAAGGACGAAGCGAGTCTTATATTGGTTTGTAACTGATTCCAGAGTCTCACTGCATGGACAGTAAAGGACGACGTAAAAAAAGAGGAGCGGTAAACTGGAAAGGCCAATAGACAATCTCTGATTGAGCGTAGCGCTAATCCATGATTGGAAAGACGCTGAAAATTTTCGGCGAGATAAGAGGGGGTGGCGGGACAGTTAAGGATATTGTAAAATAAAGACAGTATGTGCAATGCCTTCAATGCCTTCTGGTATCAAGTTATATGATCGTACTTTGGTAGGTTGAAAATAAATCTTAGACACACATTTTGTTCCTCTGCTTTAAGAAGCGTCTGAAAAAACTCTTAATTTCTAATCAGCAATAAAACATTTTTCATTCCTGATTTATCTTTTCTCTCCACCATCCCTTCCTTTTCCTTTGATTGATGATATCTCAATTTTACTTTAATATGTTTATGTCCATAAATTACACAAATTTAAATAAACATTTTTGCGAGTATTTTTGCGACCGTTTAACTTGCTTTATTTACTTTTGTATGGTTAGTTGGAAGAGATTGCCACTTGGCAATAACACCTTCAGATTGTACTTACAATGAAATGCTAAATAAACAAATAAATAAAAAGTAGTGTCCACCTTGAAGTATCCATGAAGACGAGGTAACACATATGTGTCTGGCGTTCTGTTCTTTCTGCCTTATTCGTTTTTTTTTGTGTTTTTAATAAGTATTTTATTTTACATTGTTATTTTACGACTTATTGCCGCATCAACACAACTTCCGTTGCCTAGTGCGTAAGACGACTGTCTCGTGAAGTTACGGGTTCAAATCTCGCTGGAACCCAATTTTTTTTTAAAAGCATTCCATTCTGGTTTTTACTTACAATTTTCAGACCCGCACTCCTCTATGGCTCCGAATGCTAGACGATGTATAACTCTTACTCTAGGCAACTAGAAACTGCTGGAATGCGCATGCTAAGATGGTCAGCTGGTGTGTCCCTAAGAGACAAAATAAAAAACTCACGCATTCGTGGAAGCCTGGGTGTTAGAGGCATCAACAGCAAGATGGAGGAAAGGCGATTGAGATGGTATGGCCAAGTTGGACGCAGAACACCCGATCACATTGTGAACCAGGCAATCTCCATGGATCTTCCTCAAATAACAACCAGAGGAAGACCAAAGAATTCATGGGTGGTGCAAAAAGATAACCTGATGCAGAGGCACGGCCTGGGGGACGTAGTCCGAGACACAAGAGCATATAACCTGAGGACGAGGAAAGCTGACCCAAACAGTATTCGCAGACAATGGGTTGGGATGGAGCCAGGGAGAAGAAGTCTGGTTTTCACTTAAGGCCACTTTAACATCTTTCTGGTTGGTTGGAAGAACTTACCACATGGCAATAAGCCTGCCAGTTATCCTGTGTACAATGAAAGTGTAATACAATACAATACCATCCCTTCCTTTTCTTTTGATTGATGATATCTCACTTTTACTTTAATATGTTTACATGTCCATAAATTTCATAAACCATTTGAATATTTTTTGCGACCATGTGACTTGCTTTATTTACATTTGTAAAATAAAGAAAATTACATGTCTGATTGGTAGGAAGAGATGGCCATATAGCAATAAGCCCACTAGATTGTTTCACAATGAAGTTTTTGTGTTTCACAAAAAAAGCAATAAAACATATTGTCGTTAAAAATTAAACTCTCTATTCTCATTGCCACCCTAGGCAGGGTAATGATAAGATTTTGAATTTTCGACTTATAACAAATTATTAAAAAAAAAAAACACCCTCTCGAATTGTATAAAATAGCTTATTTTTGACTGGTTGGCTGGAAGAGATTGCCGCCTGGCAATAATCCCGCCAGATTGTATTTGCAATGATAAATAAATAATAAGATACAGGTGGCAAACAGCTAGTTACTGACGAATGATGGCATTGTTTTTGTTGTTTCGTTTGTTTATATATATATAACAACTTTTATAGTGCCATATAAAGAGATACCTCTCCTCAAAGGCGCTCTATCTCGGCATTCTAACCCACTATTATTGAGAGATTAAAAATTATACAAAATAAATAAACTTAAGTTGTAAGGATATGACGATTTCCGTGGCCTGGTGGTAAGACAGTTGTCTGCCGATCCGGAGGTTGCGGGTTCGATCACCGCTGGAACACAGATTTTTTTAAATAGGATTCCAGTCTGGTTAACACTTAGGGCCTATAAAAACATCTTTCTGGTTGGTTGGAAGAGATTGCCACATGGCAATAAACTCGCCATGTTAAAAAAAAAAAAAGGTAGTGGCTGTATGTATTAAATATATGATACTCTCTAAATATACGAATTCATCAATTCATCTGTTCAAAAAGTCTGCATCATCATGCAGACTTTTTGAACAGCGTGACCGGGAGAACATATCGTCTACGACTTCAACAATAGATACTTTGGTCGCAAGATTTCTTAAAAAAGTGTCACTCCTAGATGGCTTTGTTTCTTCAAATATCTCAGAACAGGTAGATTGGAGATTAAGGTATTTTTTTTGCGTATACACGTCCACTTGTCCTAAAACGTTGTCTAGTGGTTAATTTTATGTCAGTCAACGTAGGGTCGCCGGTTCAAAACAAAGACAGCGCAAGAGCACTTGACACGCCCCCGACTTCGCGTCCTTAAAAAAACATTAACAAAAGGAAACGCCGTCGTTAATTGTAGCTTTTTTGTGTAGACGCCGGGATTCGAATCCGAGACCGTAAAATCGCAGGTAGAAATTGGCGGATGGGATAAAAAGAAAAAAAATGTATCGTGTTAGGATGAAGGGGAAAAGGTGTTAAAAGTTTGATTTATAGAATTTTAGACATTTAACTATCAAACTGCGACTAAAAAAATTATACATTTCAACTCAAAGGAGTAACATGTTTTCTTCATTCTTATTTATTTTCTTTCTATTCTCTTTTAACCAATTCTTAGTGAGATAAAAGTAGCGTACGCTAAAAACGGCTTAAAGATCATGCAGTACCTGGCGGTAAGTAATACACATCCGGCTTAAGAAAGAGACTGTCGGCCATAATCGGCTAACTTCGGCTTTGTAGAGCGTCGTCTCTGTCGCAAATATACAGTGCAAACGTGAGTGGAAGGCGTGGTAGAGAAAGTATCGTTGGATCAAGAGAATGATATTTTGAAATAAGGAAACGATGAATAGGGGCTTTATTAGAAGAACTATGGATGTAGAATAGGCGAAAAATGGGTGTAACGAGAAAGAAAAATCTGGCGTTCTGTCCTCCCAGCCTACCTCGTTAGTGGTGTGATGATTTGATGGTATGCACAAAAAGA
This sequence comes from Odontocerum albicorne, assembly GCA_949825065.1. NCBI lineage: Eukaryota > Metazoa > Arthropoda > Insecta > Trichoptera > Odontoceridae > Odontocerum > Odontocerum albicorne. The sequence goes on from OX463867.1 coordinate 14,703,636, forward strand.
AATAAAATATTATATACAATGACAAATAATGGCGTGCCGAATTCAATAAAGGTAAAGGTAGGAAAGCCATTTAGACAGTCGATCGGAGCGTGGTTGTTATTGCGACAGGATTTCGAGTACTTGGGCTTTCAGGATGAATGACGTGTGGAAAAGATTTGTGTGGGCTCGTGAGTGTGGGTTTCTTCTTGTTGTTTTTGTATTTGTGTTTCTCTATATTTTTGTTTTTATTTTTATTTTTATTCTTATGATTGTGTGCGGTATATTGTGGGATGAATATTTTTGGTCTTTCTGTAGTGATGACGTGTGAGGAGTTTAATTTCGTTTGATTAATTGAGTGTCACTGTTTGTCAGGTTGATGAGAAAGTGCAACGGGGTTTTGTTTTTGTGTAATCAAAAATCGGAAAGAAGTATCGATTTATTTTTTCATGCTAAATATCCTCAGTGAGATACAGGCAAAAGCCTTAGTTAGAACGAATGGATGAAAAAACATTATCAAAACATATATTTAGTGCTAGTGTGAGAGGAAGACCAAGGAACGTATTGTTGGATCAATTCCTCACGTCCTCAGTGAGATACAGGCAAAAGCCTAGTTTACCGGGGACACGACAAATGAAAGGCAACAAACCCAGATCCATTAAAATTGTGCGTCCAAATTAAATTACCTGTTGTTTTTTCGCAAATTATGTATATTTCTTGTCATGTGTAATAATAAATAAATAAAAAAGAATTATTGAAAAGATAAATCTATCAAACCTCAAAACATGTCACAAAACATAAATGAATATCAATAAAAAAAGTTCCATACATGAATACACAATCAAAATGAAAAAAAAAAACATTTAACCTCAAAATAGGGCAACATTACATTATACTCGTATTATAAACAAATATTACATTTATTTATTTATTTTATTTATTACACATGACAAGAAATATACACAATTTGAGAAAAAACAACAGGTAATTTGATTTGGACATATAATTTTAATGGATCTGGGTTTGTTGCCTTTCATTTGTCGTATCCCCAGTAAACTAGGCTTTTGCCTGTATCTCACTGAGGATATTTAGCATGAAAAGATAAATCGATACTTCTTTCCGATTTTTGATTACACAAAAAAACCCCGTTGCACGCTCTCATCAACCTGACAAACAGTGACACTCAACTACAACTGGAAACATCTTGCGAAACTCAACTCCTCACACATTATCACTCCAGAAAGACCAAAAATATTCATCCCACAATATACCACACACAATCATAAGAACAAAAATCAAAACAAATTCAAAACAAAAAAAAAAGAGGAAAAAAAGAAAAACACATAGAAACACAAATACAAAAACAACCAAAATTAAAACAACAAGAAGAGACCCACACTCACGAGCTCACATAAATCCTTTCCACTCGTCATTCATCCTGAAAGCCCAAGTACTCAAAATCCTGTCGCAATAATAACCACGCTCCGATCGACTGTCTAAATGGTTTTCCTACCTTTACCTTTATTGAAGTCGGCACGCCATTGTATGTAATGGGAGCCAAATAAGCATATTGCCTTTGGGCAACAGAGGTTTTAACTAAAAAATAAAAATTTAATTTAATTAATTTTCATTAAAAAACTATGTTTTTAATCAGTTATATCCGCGATCATATTGTTGAATTTATATTTCCAATTTAAAATGTGAATATGCTCTATTTTACCATTAGTACAGATACTGCCATCTCTGTAGAAGATTATTAATATTTTTGTCACTTGTTAAGATTATTTCTGATCGATATATTGTCATTTTTATCTGTTTGACAGCCATTATATGTCGCTAGGGTTGGCGCGACAGTAGTTAATTTTAAATGGATCCCCATAACTTATAAATTATTTGAGTTGCAATATACAATAGTTTATCTCGTGTACCGTTAGATGAAATTTGAGTGTGAATATAATAAGAAAGTGCTTATATACTTATATATATTATATACTTCTTCGCATCTGTTTATGTTTAGAAAATCATATTTGGTAAGAAAACCGCGGGAAACTTATCACGGGAAGACGATTACAAAGATGTTTTAGTAGATTTTTTGATACGTGCAGTAACACATTCGGTTTAAGGTGGAGTGTAGTATATATGTGCAGTGTCCATATATATTTTTACATTTTTTTAAATTTATTTTGAACACGACAAGAAATATGCAATTGGCGAAAAACAACAGGTAATTTTACAAGCCGAATGTGTTAATATCGCATAACGGAAGAGCCCAGAGGTCCTCTGAAGCTCGAATTCCCTCGATGAGTTTTCTGCGGTTTTCTCACCGAATATGTCTTCAATACGTATGCGAATGCGGGGAAGCTCCAATCACACAGGCCGCAGCCGATACCTTCCCATCCCCACACTTTACACATACACCTGATATAAATAAGTTTATGTATATATTTCCCTGTTGATTGATTGTCGGAAGTCTATGCTGTTGACGTCTACACTTTTCGGTCACCAGCCTGCAGTCCCTCAGACGGTAGTGAAGTACTAGATAGAGAGCAAAGAAAGCTCATGAAGCCTCACCGCACGCTACGCCTTTGCGCCTTCTTCGCGTTCTTCTCCAGCATCGTCACCTCAACTCTACCGTCTTCACCATCGTCGCTTCACTGAGACCCCCGGGAGGGGCGGGAGGACGCCTAGCCTGAACTGCGCCACCAGGGCCGCTGACATGAGCTATCGTACCCCTTTGAGTATAGTCACCATGCCCAACTATGGTTGATTCAATTCGGATTAAGGAAAGCAAGAGAAACCAAAGGCTCATCGAGCCTAAAAATAAAACAGAGATTATCACACAAATACTTAATATAAGTATACACATATAAATAACACAATCACACATATGACACAACAGTTGAAAAGGTATTCCTCAAATCACTGACAAAAGATCGACGACGCAGTAAAATGCGCAAGTCTAAAAATTGAATAAAAGCTTAAGAACTCGTTTCATTCATTCATTCAACAGGTTATTTAATTTTGACATAATTTTAATGGATCTGGGTTTGTTGCCTTTCATTTGTCGTGTCCCCAGTAAACTAGGCTTTTGCCTGTATCTCACTGAGGACATATAGCATGCAAAAATAAATCGATACTTCTTTCCGATTTTTGATTATATAAAACCCCGTTGCACATTCTCATCAACCTGACAAACAGTGACACTCAATTACATATGTATACATCACGCGAAATCAAACTCCTCACACTTCATCACTCCAGACAGACCAAAACGTTCATCCCACAATATACCGCACATAAGCATAAAAATAATAAAATATGAAACAACAAAAAACACCACACTCAACAGCTTACACAAACATTTGCTAACATACAAGTCATTCCTCTTGCAAGCCCAAGTACTCAAACTGCTGTCGCAATGCCAACCACACTCCGATCGACTGCCTAAATTGTTTTCCTCGTTTTGCCTTTGTTAAATTCGGCACCCCATTGTATGTCATGTGAGCTAAATAGGCATATTGCCTTTGGGCAAAAGATGTTTTAACCCTAGGGATGGTGAACATTTGATCAGTTGCCATGCGTGTCATGTGTCTCTGCTGAGTCTGCATCTTCCCTTTCTCTCATAAATCATAAATTTCAATGAGTCCTCCCAAAAGGGTTGTCTTCAAATGCTTACTAAAGCTGTACACGTCAACCCATATATCTAATACTTCGAGACAGACTATTCCACACCACAGTATCAGCAACGATTAAAGCTCTGTTATATAGTAATAGTCAATAGATTTAGAACAATCAATTCATTACACGAAAAAGAAATCAACCTTAAAGAACATCCCTCAGACACAGGTTGGAAAGATACAATGGAGACATCCCATTAAGGGACTTGAATGCAAAGAGACGAAGTTTGAACCGAACTAATACGACAAAATTTTAGATTAAATTCAATATACCTACTTGTTACGAGTATGTTTTTAAATTTCTTTTAAAAATAAATTAATTGAAAACGCTTATACAAAATAAACACCTCGTTAAATCGGGAGTGGAAACCTACCCCAACTGTGAAATAAATTGAAATATTTTTTTCAAGTAAAAAATGTGTGTTTTATTGATTCCTTAAATGTAACTTCATACCAGAAGGCACTGAACTGGTTGAATGTTAGAAATAGACGGCAAATTCACATACTGTCTCTATTGTATAATATCCTTAACTGTCCCGCCGCAGCCTCTTATCTCGCCGAAAATTTTCAGCTTCTTTCCAATCATGGATTAGCGCTACCCTCAAACAGAGATTGTTTATTGGCCTTTCTAGTTCACAGCTCCTCTTTCTTTACGTCGTCCTTAACTGTCCATGCAGTGAGACTCTGGAATCGGTTACAAACCAATATAAGACTTGCTCCGTCCTTGGCATGCTTTAAGAAGCGACTGAAAAAACTCTTAATTTCTAGTCAGTAAAATAACGTGTTTCATTCCTGATTTTTCTTTTCCTGTCCTCTCCACCATCCCTTCCTTTCCTTTTGATTGATGATATCTCACTTTGTATGAAAAATAATGTTCGGGTGATTGTCCGTCTTTGTGGGGTTCGTGGGCATGTGCTCATGTATGTGTTTATGGATTTCGTGGGGATGGATAGTCATTTGAATGATTTATGCGACCTGCTTCATTTACTTTTGTCTGGGTGGTTGGAAGAGATTGCCGCCTGGCAATACCCCCTCCAGATTGTATTGCAATAAAAGTATTAAATAAATAAATAAACCCTTTACAGCACCTTCTAAGTAGCATGTTTTCGTTGTAGTATTCATACATAGTAGTAGAAACGATTACCTGTTTTCCTGCCTAGGGGGTGGGGTTTCGATTTCCGTTACCACCCCTAATTTTTAAATAATATAATATGCCTGTTTTATAAGGCCTTTTGCAGTATTGTACCGCGTGGTATAGTTTATGATGCTGACCGACGTTTCAAAAAAGTTGCAGCTTTCATCTTCAAACTTTACCAAAAGTTGATGCCCGATTGCGCTTGCCCGACAGCATAGTCTCAATCGTTACGTGAGCGCATGAGCCCGTCCCGTTGGCTGGAAGATATTGTTACATGACAATAAGCCCGTCAGGTTGTATTGTACGGCACCGGTACAAAGAACTGGAACATAGGTGAATGACTGCTGCACGATACTCGGAGAATTCAGCTCACGTTCAGAGGCGTAGATCGCTGAAAAGTTAGCAGGGTAATGAGATTCGTCTTAGGCAGGTACTAGATGATCGAAAGTAAAACGATGGCAGTGTTCGCAGTGCAGCGATGTACATCCTTCAGCCTATCATGGAACAACCTTCATGTATTGCATAAAAACTGCTTCAGTAGTTGGGAGTATATTTAGTATCTTAATTCTGAATAAAATACAATAAGGATTTTAAGAATTCACGGATTGGGTTTTTTCTCTCTCGTTGGTCTCTGTCTTGATTTACTCGTTGCTGAGTAAAAGCGATTTTAATTTTTTTGCAGTCGTTCGCCCCTCTTAGCCAAGTCGCATCTGCGAATATTACGAAGGGTCTCTCCCATCTATTTTGGGGTCTTCTACTCGGTCTAATTGTTTCTTATGGCATCCAATCTGTGTTCCTTTTTGTCCATCTACTATCTTCCCTTCTCACCACGTGTCTTGCCCATTCCCATCGGCTTTTGAGTATTCTTTCTTTTATGTCTGTGACCTTTGTTTGGCTTTTTTATCCATGTCAAATACAATAACATGGGTAAGAATATTTCATTATTCACTGACATATCCCATTTACTTTTCCTTTCACACTTTTCTATCACCATTAGTTTTGATTACTCTACTTTCATTATCAGACCTTTCTCTTCGTGTATGTATATTTAGATCATAATAAATTAAATGTTATGGTGATGGATACGATTCCACCGTTTTAAGCCCATGACCAATTTGTGTTACAAGTTGAGAACCCCTGTCCGATTTGGGATAATAAATTTAGCACAATGGCACACCACAGGCGCCGGCGCTTACCAGGCGATATATGCAGGGGAACACCACCGTTGGTTACAGTAAGATTAATTATTCAATAAGTTATCAGGTCTGTAAACATGAAACCGGAAAATCAGTGACACACAAATGCGTGAAAATATTAAATAACAATAAAATTCGGTATGGTACCAATGTACATATGAGCTACGTTCGACATCTCCATCGACCAATGTACATATGAGCTACATTCGACATCTCCATCAACCAATTTACAAATGAGCTACTTTCGACGTCTCCATCAACCAATGTACATATGAGCTACGTTCGACATCTCAATTAACCAATGTACATATGAGCTACGTTCGACATCTCCATCAACCAATGTACATATGAGCTACTTTCGACATCTCCATCAACCAATATACATATGAGCTACTTTCGACATCTCCATCAACCAATGTACATATGAGCTACATTCAAAATCTCCACCAACCAATGTACATATGAGCTACGTTCGACATCTCCATCAACCAATGTACATATATGAGCTACTTTCGACGTCTCCATCAACCGACGTCTCCATCATTTATATAAACGGTCAAATGATCTTTTTCATACAAAGAATGTCAATTTGAAATAATATCGACGTCTAAGCAGTGTTATAAGGTGAGACTGGGATGCATGGACTTTCGTATGGAAGGTCATCGGTTCGAATCCCGCGCTGTGCTTCTCCCCTCGAATGACACAGTATTTTTTTTCCGAATAGTGTTCAAGGATACCTATGGCTTCGATCATGTCTATTATTAAAAAAAGGGGGAAAAAACATGTCGGTGCGCTCCGATCGTCTCATATCAGATTGTGCCATCGGATCCAGTACACCGATGTAGCCGGTGAGTTTGCTGGTGTGCAATAGCTCACTCAATTAAAGAGCAAAATAAATAAACGAAAACTCCACGATGAACTAAACTATGCTCAAACAGAGATTGTTTATTAACCTTTCCAGTTAACCGCTCTTCTTTTTTTACGTCGTCCTTTTCTGTCCATGCAGTGAGACTCTGGAATCAGTTACAAACCAATATAAAACTCGCTCCATCCTTGGCATGCTTTGAGAACAACTGAAAACACTCTTAATTTCTAGTCAGTAAAGTGACGTTTTCATTCCAGATTCTTCTTTTCTCTCCACGAGTCCTTCCCTTTCCTTTGATTGATGTTGTCTAATTTATACTTTTACTACGAGGATATACGAGTATATTGTTCATAAAGATGAATAATCATTTAAATATTTTTTACTGCCGTTTAACTTACATTTTGTCTGGTTGGTGGGAAGAGATTGCAGTCTGGCAATAATCACACCAGATTGTTTTTAAAATACACTTGACACACCATTCCAGTGGTAACGCACTGGACTTCCGTTCGGAAGGTCGCTGGATCAAACTCCGCGCTGTACTACTCAACGAAAATGACGGCCATTTTTTCTACCTAGCAGTCTGTGGAATAATGATATTATATTTATTTATTTAACCCTTTTATTGCAAATACAATCTAGCGGACTTATTGCCAGGCGGCAATCTTTTCCAGCCAACCAGAGGTAACCTATCAAAGGATGCCTATCGCTTCGATCATATCTGTTCTTTTAACAACAGAAAAAGAAAAAAAAACATGTCACTGTGCTCCAATCGTCTGACTCCGGTGAGCTATCGAATCCAGTACAGTGGTGTAGCTGGTAAGTTTGCAGGTGTGCAACTATACTCACTCACGCAAAAGAAAAATAAACTCAACAGCTCGGCTTTGCTTGCCAACTGAATTGACGTTGAAAAGACGAAGGATTCCTCGACTACGAGGCCCAGTCACGACGACGACAAAGAAGTGTTAAATGAATAAACATAAATAAATGTCTTTGTAACGTATGAAATATTTACCATTTAAATATTTTTTTTAATATTGTTGAAAGGTACATTTTGTTGTGGATGAAATAAACTTTAGCAATAGTTGAGCGCCCCTGTCAGACGGCAGAAGACAAAGAAATCCTCGGTGTAAATTCATATGTAGGACTTGTGTTCCCTTTCATCTGCCGACTCTAATTAGTGACGTGGCCTTAAGGACCTCGGCAGGGACACGGCGCGATGGTCAGTCCGATCTAGACCCCACTTAAGGTGTTAGTTTTTATATTTTCCGGTATTTTACTAGACTGTTATTTAATTTATTAATTTGTTAAACATTCAATTTGTTCAAAAATCATTTGTACATTACAGGTTCCCCTAATTTGTACATTACAGGTTCCCCTAATTTGTACATTACAGGTTCTCCTAATTTGTACATTACAGGTTCCCCTAATTTGTACATTACATGTTCCCCTAATTTGTATATTACAGGTTCCCCTAATTTGTACATTACATGTTCCCATAATTTGTACATTACAGGTTCCCCTAATTTGAACATTGAGAAAAAGAAAAAAAAGAAGTTAAATTCAACTTTAAAAAATTACAACGATTAAGAAATAAAACAATATCTTTAAACCTTTACAATGCCAATGCAGTGTTTAATTAACCTATTGGTCGCAAGAATATTCAAATGATTATTCATATTTATGAAATTTATGAATCATATAACACATCGATCAATAAGTCGAGGGACTAACTACTAAAATAACATTTGTTTGCCAAAATTCTTCTTTATTCATCAACAGAGTCTCCTTCAAGAGCGATACATTCATTCCAACGCTTTCTTACCTTTTCTATGCCAGCCGTGTAGAACGATTTATCTTTGGTTTCAAAATAGGCGTTAGTTTCGGCAATCACTTCTTCATTGGAGCCAAATCTCTTTCTCTGGAGCATCTTTTTGAGGTCTGCGAACAGCCAATAGTCGCTGGGGTCCAAATCTGGAGAATACGGTGGGTGCGGAAGCAATTCGAAGTTCAACTCATGCAATTTGGTCATCGTTACCATCGACTTGTGACACGGTGCATTGTCCTGATGAAAGAGAACTTTATCTTCTTCATATGGGGCCGTTTTTTTGCAATTTCTGCATACAAATGCTCCAATAACGCTATGTAATATTCGCTATTGATGGTTTTTCCCTTTTCAAGGTGATCGATGAATATTATACCATGCGCATCCCAAAATACGGAGGCCATAACCTTCCCGGCCGACTGTTGAGTTTTTGGTCGCTTCAGACGACTTCCACCGGCTGCTCTCCACTCAGCTGACTGCCAATTTGATTCCAGAGTAAAGTGGTGGATCCAAGTTTCATCTATTGTCACATATCGACACAAAAACTCCTGTTTATTTCGCGTAAACAGTGCCAAACAGCGCTCTGAATCATCGATGCGTTGTTGTTTCTGTTCCATTGTGAGCAAACGCGGCACCCATTTCGAAAAAAGCTTTTTCATGACCAAATGCTCATGCAAAATAGTGTAAACACTACCAAATGATATCTTCAGGGTGTCAGCTATCTCACGCAACTTTACTTTGCGATTTTCCATCCCGATTTTGAGTTTTTTTTTAATGTTTTCTGGTGTTACTGCCTCATTTGGACGACCAGAGCATTCAGCATCATTTGTGTCTGTACGAACGCTTTTGAAATCAGCACACCACCAACAAATGGTTGTTTTCGACGGACCAGAGCCCGGATAACACTTTTTAAGCCATCGCTGAGTTTAAACGGTATTTTTTCCCATTAAAAAGCAATGTTTTATCAACACACGTGTGTAATTACGTAATTCGGTTTTTTCCCTTTATTTTGAAAATAGCAAAAGTAGCGTCACTAAAGCCACTGTAACTCGGACACAATATCGGAATGTCATGAAAGTTTGACACGTAACTTCAAAAGATTGGTTCTAACTGAGAATATTATGGATTTGCTATTAGAGGCGCCATCTGTTGGTCAGTTCCGGGAATTGTTGATTGATGTATTACATATTAAAGTAAATGTGAGATATCATCAATTAAAGGAAAAGGAAGGGATGGTGGAGAGGAACGATAAATCAGGAATGAAACATGTTTTATTACTGACTAGAAATTAAGAGTTTTTTCAGTCGCTTCTTAACCCTTCCTTCCCTGTGATGTGTAACTAGTACACATGGCTTCTAAACACTTCAATATCTCTATAAATATAATAAATACTGGGTTCAGATTTTAGGTATTCCTCCGTAATACATTTACGCATTGAATGAAAAAAATAATATTAATAATAATTAGCACTTATCGGCCACATCAGAGATATTGTGTGGAAATTGGGAATAAATTCACCAAAACAATCAACGTGTGCCAGTGTGTGACTTAGGTATATTCATTCTAAAAACCGCTGTGGGTGAGCAAGCGACGCTATTCACGTCTCACTCTCACTCTACTTCGGTATATGGGAACGCAAGAAATAGAGCCTCAATTCGCAGTTGTTTCTTCCTTCGAGGCATAACATACACAGTGTTAGTGTTCCGAGTCCCGTCTCAGTAGCTCGCATGCGAGGTGGTTAGTCTCTGCGCCCGTTTTTTGATCGTTTGGCGATATTTTTTCATGTTTTCAGGAATAACATTTCGTTTATTAAAATATCACTTTTGACTTCAAATTTAATTAATTCAAGCGATTGGCTATGAATATTCTTATTTTTCTGATTTTAAATCACTCATTTTTACTTGTGTATTGAATACACATCATCGGAATGCACGATTTTTTTTAGCACCGGAGGGGAAAGGTTAAAGCATGCCAAGGACGTAGCGAGTCTAACATTGGTATGTAACTGATTCCAGAGTCTCACTGCATGGACAGTAAAGGACGACGTAAAGAAAGAGAACTAGAGAGGCCAATAGACAATATCTATTTGAGCGTAGCGCTATAGTCCATGATTGGAAAGACGTTGAAAATTTTCCACGAGATGAGAGGGAACGTTGAGACAGTTAAGGATACTATACAAATGATATAGTATGTGAATCTTACGTTTATTTCTCATGTTCCACCAGTTCAGCTACTTCTGTTATAAAGTGATGTGATCATATTTTCTAAGGTTGTAAATAAATCTAAGACAAACATTTTGAAGACGTTGTTATTTGTTCAGCTGTTCCTCAGTTATATCTAAATAACAGACTTCCATATATAGTTGTCCAAAATCGGCCACTTTCGCTTATTCCGCATAACTTCATTGACTTCAAATATAGAAACGCTACAGTTATTTGTGACATGATCGTATTTTCTCAGATTATAAAATAAATCTTTGACAAATAGGATAGTATTCCCAGTAAAAATAAACGAGGATAGAGCCTGGGGTAGGATTCATACTGCCTCATATAGAAACAACGTAGAAACCTTTTCTGAATTCTATCTATAGTATAAGGGAGTACGCAACCCCTGCTGGTGCACATATTATGGAACGAAATTCTAAATGACTCTTGACAATAGAATTGTTTACTATTCGAAGGACATAGTGTAAGTGTCTGCAAATATTTTTTGTAGTCAATTCATTTCACCTTTTAAAGCTCCAAAAGGGAGCATAGGGAGGCCACCAGTCTTCTCCATTTAGAGCGGTTTTGGGCGGTGTTGGTAATCTCCCTCCATGACATTCCTAACGTTCTGACTTCCTTGTCATAGGAACGGTACACCGTGAGAGATTGTCTTCTAGGCCGTCGTGACCCCAATGGACAGAAAAACAGCTCTCTCCTCGGCCAACTAGTATCGGGCATTCTCAGAACATGTCCCAGCCAGGACCATCGTCTCTCCAGAGTTATAGAGACGACAGACCCCTGCCGGGTGCGCCCGCGTACAGTGTCGTTAGTTATGTGGTCATACCACCTGACTCCCAATATCCTCCTGAAACACCTGTTTTCAAAGCTGAGTATCTTGCGCTCCTGAGCCTTGGTGAAATGCCAAGATTCACAGCCGTATAGGAGGATCGGGATGACACATGCGTTAAACATGCGGCATTTTGTTGTGACGCTGAATCCAGTCGCCTTCCAAATCCTATCCATGTTGTTGAACGCCCCGCCCCGTTGGCAGCTCCGATGCGGATGGGCAGCTCCGTCCGGAGATTACCATTGTAGGTGGTGGTGGCATCCAGGTATTTTTCGTAGTACGAAATACAAACGTCACGAAAGGTCCCTTTTAAATATAACATCGGTTACGAAGATTTATATAAATAAAAAAATAAAAAAAATAACCATATAGTACAAAATATCCTTAACATTATAATATGCTTAACCGACCCGCGGCTCCCTCATATCTCGCCAAATATAATCAGCGTCTTTCCGATCGTGAACTTAAGCCACATTCAAGCAGATATTGTTTATTTGCTGTTACAGTTCACCACTCGTAATTTTTTGTATGACCCTTGACTATCCATGCGGTGAGGATTTGAAACGATTCATATAAGAGTTGCTCCTTCATTGGCGTGTTTTAAAAATGGACTGATAAACAACAACATACAGTACCCGGCGGTAAGTAATGCACATCGGACTTAAAGAAGAGACTGTCGACCATAATCGGCTAACTTCGGCTTTGTAGAGCGTCGTCTCTGTCATTCATACGCGTGTTCCGTCGTGATTTTTGTCAAACGTTCTAGGAACAGAGACGACGCTCTACAAAGTCGAAGTTAGCCGATTATGGCCGACAGTCTCTTTCTTAAGCCCGATGTGTATTACTTACCGCCGGGTACCATACATACATACGTATCATCTCGTTGAGTCCCTTGCGGAGTAGGCAAAGAGAACAGACCTCCAAACTTTTATATTCAATGACACATCTTTCGCTTCCTCCACATTCGTACATCTTGTCATGCATAATCTTGTACTATTCATAATTACCACTTTAAATTCTTTCAAAATCTAGTCCATTTAGGTCATCCACGTTTTCTTCGGTCTATGTCTTCCACGTACATCTTACACTTCTGACTTGTATACTAACTTTATCATCTTTCATCTTTCATTCTCTCCACATGTCCAAACCATTTTAAAGCTCCTTTCTTCATCAATTTTAAAACATCCATTTTATATCCATGCATTCATTTCTTCATTCCGCCTTCTTTCAAACATTGTTACACCACATATTTTTGTTAGTGCACGGATCTCCACAGCATTAATTTTACTATATTATTATAACCCAATTAACACTGTGGAGGTTTAAAGACATTGTAATTTGTTTTATCAAACACTGTTTATTCCACTTTTTATAACGGTATAACCCTACCGGTTTCAAGGTGCACACCTCATCATCAAAGTTCTGTTTGTGCACCCCTGATGATGAGGTGAAAACCTTGTAACCAGTAGGGTTATACCGTTATATAAAGTGGAATAAACAGTGTCTAATGAAACAAATTACAATTAATTTTACTCTTGTCCTTCTTCTAACTTTCACTTACATGCATGAAGGTGGGCACCAATTCATCATTATAAATTGTCATTTTTGCTATTGTTGATATTGCGCAGTTTTTGTATATAACATTAAATGTTCCGTTAACCTTGTTGTCCGTTGCTACCCTTCTATAAATGTCTCTTATAGAAGGTTAGCGACGGACAGACGGATTCTTTTTTTACATCGTTATTTACTGTCCATGCAATGAGACTCTGGAACCAGTTACAAGTCAATGTTAGACTCGCTCCGTCCTTGGCATGCTTTAAGTAGCGACTGAAAAACTCTTAATTTCTAGTCAGTAATATAACGTGTTTCATTCCTGATTTTTTTCCTCTCCACCATCCCTTCCTTTTCC
>OX463867.1:14717466-14840847 GCA_949825065.1 Odontocerum albicorne
TATAAGAAAAATAATACTGCGAGTTATTTCCCTTCTTCCGTGAAGTCCGTCGTTACTACTATTTTTTTCACAGTCAAGTTGTCGCCACAGGGGAAGGAGTCCCTTAGGAGACTTTCTTCTTCGTCACTACGTGACTTCGCGTTTATAAAATAAAAAAAAAAAAACGAAATTACGATCTTCTATAGTTCGGAAAATCTAGGATGAACCGTATGACAGCTCACAAATTTGCCCCATTACAACCTTGTAACGAAGTTCAGTAATTTTAATTATTTTATCAATTTTAATATAAGCCTCGATTTTAATAAATAACAAGTTATTTAGGTAAATACTACACATTACATAAAACTAACAATAATGACACAAATTAATACATCTTGTCACAAATTAGCAAAAATGTGGCAGTTTGTTAAAATCAAATAATATTTGGTGACGTTTGTCAAAAGTCACTACGTTAGTCTGCATTGGCTAGGGATGGGGTATACGATAATTGGATTTTCAAAAATCGATTTTAATTAAATGTTCGTAATTAGTATTAATTCATAGTGGGTCTTGGCCTATTTAAAGATAGATACAAATCATACAATACATTAGAAAGTCAGTATAATGAAAATTAGGAATTAAAACGTCAGTTTAGAGAAAAACAATTGTTTGATTTGTAAAAAACTATTCAATTTGTAAAAAAAAAAAACGATTTCACCCCATCCCTTTGTGACAAACGTCGCACGGTTCATCCTAGACTTTTCGAAGTATAGTGTCGATCGCACTGAATAGGGACTAATTTTGTCCCCCATAACAACGTGGGTGATAGTGGGATCGAACTGAACTATATAAAATAACATCGCCTGACCATGCGTAACCGTGGCCGGCATGTTATCTATTTATATACTTTCTTATTTATTCAAGTCGGAAACTTTTGAACTTTATGTTAGTGGTAACATACGTCCGAGATATTTGTCTTGTTTAAAATCACACTGACCTCTTCATAGTTTAGGCTACAGTTTGTCTTGATAAAAATAATTTTAATTAATTGACTGTAAAATGTTAACTAATAAAAAATTCACTTCCCATGATAATTTTGTTTGTTAAATCTAAAAAAAAAAAACATACATTGTATGTTCACACATTTTTATTTCAGTAACAAAATATTTGAAGGAATATTATAGATTTTTATTGACTTATAGAAGAGCGTGGCTAGTTATCGACACACTGGGTTTAAAACCACTGGAGTAGGCACGGAACTTGCAGTTCGTTATAGCACGCGTTAGGAACACTACCGCATGTGGAGAGAACGACACTCTCGTATGTACTAGTTTGATACAAGACGAACTATTTTAACGGAATAGTTTTTTAAAAAATATTTTTTTGTTGGTTTCTATCGGGAATCGAACACGAAATCCCTAGATGGAAGTTAAGCGTCTTGACAACTAGGCCACAGAGGTAATCACAAAACATAAGTCATTTAATATAATATACATACAAATAATGCAACAAAATTATTTCAAAAATTCTAAATTACCTAGTTTTATTGTGTTTCAAAAATACAATAAAACCCTTTGATATAAATTTTTCTAAATTCACTTTTTTGGATGTGTTTGAATTGTATGTTCTTTAAACAGTCGATATGGAGTTCTGAAAAGTTGAAGCCGAAACTATTGATACAAAAATTATACAAGTTTATGAAAACGAGTTAAAAAAATATGTTTTACAGATTATAGCTAAATTAAATATTTATTAATAATTTTTATAGCGCACTGTCAATTATTTTTATCTCGCTTTTAGCTACGGAGTTCGTCACTTTTCTATATTTTTTGATAAAATCTATAATTCGTAAATTTATAAAGGCGTACAAATTCTGTTATTAATGGGGAAAAAAATTAAATTAAAAAAATATATTAACTCAAGTACAACGAATATTAAAACGAAAAAGAAAAAAAAACGCAACATGACTTCTGCCACAAGATGTTGCTACTGAAATCACGAAAAACCAGGTTTTGAAGGAAAACCCACCGTGTAGAGACAACGCCTACAACACCATTCGGCGCCAAAATCTATCCAATCACGTTTGAGAGTTTGAAAAATTTCAAAAAAAGAATGGAAACCGTCCGACCAATCGGATTCAATGTAGGCGGAGTTTGAGATTTTTCGACCAATGAGAAACGAGGTCTTGGAGTTGAAGTGTATTGGAAACGGAGGGGGGAGAATCATAACCCGTCATTAAGTAGTTATCGTCGGGTAGAGGAACACGCGTTTCAGCGTTTATCTTACAAAATTGTCTACCATTACGTTTAACGCGCCGAAGTATATACTTAAATAGTATTAAAAAAAAAATTGTGATCACATGTTTGTCCGAAACACAAGACAATGTTATCAATAAAGATTCACTTTGATATATCGATAGAATTGACAAATGAAAATGTCAAATCCTAGAGAACGTCGGAAAAAACGCGTGTGGGTATAAACGAGAGTGAAAAAACTATAGTGCGATTTGCGAAAAACTCGATTTTTCAATCGAACCGATATAACCGTTTATTTTAAACGTATAAATAAAAAAAACTGTGATATTTAATAAGATTTTATTTCTTTTTTAAATCTGTGAACGTTTTACAATAATTTTCGATTGAACTTAATTTTTTTGAAAAAATAGTTTATAATACAGTGACTGGGTATTTTTTGGTTTTGTTAAAAAAAAAACAGTGGACACGACAGAAATAAATGTATATTTTTCAATTTACGGCCTCCCTTAAAAATAAACAGAAAATAACAATTGAAAAACGTGATTGTTTTTTTTTTTTTTTTTGAAACATTAATTTTTCTTGCTGTGAAATTTGTTTTTTTTTTGTGTGCAATAAATTTATATGTGTATTTTGACAATGTGTAATGAATTTTAGATTCGTGTTAATTTCTCAATGGATCTTTAAGAAATGTGAGTAATTAATTTTTCTATTTATACTTGTAAAACAAGAATTTTTAATAGTGACAGATTTATTATTTTTAATGTGACAAAAAAAAACCAACGTTTTGAAGATAGGGCAGTAAATTCATGAACCTTTCATTTTAAGGCACGTGGTCTGACACATTTTATTGGTGACGTTTCGAATTATGTTTATAAATCTTCTCCTAGCTAACACAGTTCATAACAGCAATTTAGTACCAGTAGAGGAATTCCGCTATTCAGGTAGTATTTTATCAGATTAACGATATATGTCAAACGGCGTGTAGAGATAGGAAACAAAGTTAAGGGGGTACTAAAATATATAAACTCGAATCGGATAGTATTCAAATCTGCTTCGAAAAAAGTCCGTAGTCATATTTTAGT
This sequence comes from Odontocerum albicorne, assembly GCA_949825065.1. Taxonomy (NCBI): domain Eukaryota; kingdom Metazoa; phylum Arthropoda; class Insecta; order Trichoptera; family Odontoceridae; genus Odontocerum; species Odontocerum albicorne. The sequence goes on from OX463867.1 coordinate 14,720,783, forward strand.
ACTAACTTTGATGTTTGGGAGTGAAACGATGACATAGATAAATACTACTGAAAGGAGACGAATAAATTCGTAATACTTGTAATTCGTTTACTTAGAAGAATACATGGGGTGACAATGTATGACAGAATTAAGTGATTAAGGATGAATGTGAACGTAAGGCTGATGTGTTGAACAAGATGAAGACGAACAATCTGTGATGGTTTGGTCACATGAAACGAATGAATGTAGAAAGGCTAACAAACCAAATGTACATAGGAAATGTGACGAAAATATGTGGTAAAGAAAGATCAAGGAAAGCATGGTTGGTTTAAATGAATTATGTTTTGGAAGAAGAAAATATAAAAAGTTAGAGAAATCGTTGGAGCTGTATGAGAAGGTATAAAGATGTAGAAGAGGCGAAACAACTGGCGTTGTTGAAAGTCTGGCGTTCTATTTTTTTGTCTACTCTATAAGGAGACGGCGTTATATGTAGGTATCATATATAAATCCTATAATTAAAACCTTAAATTTTAAGGTGAGCCATTTAACATTTTTTTCGAATCATGCACACAATTCAAATTTTTCTTTCTTGTTTGCATGGTCTATAGCAGTATTAAAGTATTGTACAAACATTATTATTTTTGGGTTTGATTCCTCAATGTACCCGAATTTACAATATTGACACGCATTTTACGTGTGCGAGTGTTGAAGTGGCTTCTTCCCCTGCATGGTAGTATTTCCAACAAGTACGATGACGAACCGCAAATTCTAAAGTCTCGTTTAATGGAGCCGAAGACTAAGCTATCTTCCGATCACGATTTTCAATGTGTTAGAATCACCAAATCGGAGTTGTTAAAGGGTGGCATACGAGAAATAATAATGCCCTTTAAACTAGTATAAACTACGAGTATGGGAAGTGAAACATGGATGTGGAAAAATAATGAAAGGAATCGTAGAAATGCGTGCACTGTGAAGATACATACACAGGATGAAAATGCATGATAGAATACGGAATGAAGTGATTAGATAAATGTGGACGAAAAAGAAAACTCTGAGATGATTTGGTCATATAGAACGAATTAATGAAGAAATATTAACGAAATAAATACACAGTGCAAATCTTAGTTGAAGGCGCGGTAGAGAAAAATCAAGGAAATTAAGTGAATTCTATTTTCTGAAATAACGAAATGTAAAAAGTTACAGGATTCATAGCCTGAGTATGTGGATAAAGACAAGACTAAATATGCATCTTGATATAGAAAGTCAGGCGGTCTATCCTCTCTGCCTATTCTCACTGTCTACCCCGACAGGGAAAGGGCCTGATGTTCTGTATGTATGTTCTCCTATCTAAATCCCGATACGTGAGTTTTGTTAAATTCCATTCAGTGGATTCGGCTTTACGAATTTTTATTCTTCCCAGATTTGGCATGTTCCCTCGTTAATCCCAGATCTCGAATGAATATCCATCTTTTTTTGGCTGACTTCTCCCATCATCCTCCAGCCCTTGTAATGATCTGCCACCATACTCTTCGGGTCTTCTGGCGATGTGCCCGTACCCACGCAATTTCATCTCCCTCAGTCTGTCATTTATGGTCGCCACTTTTATCCTCAAAACTATGGGAAACGTAAGGAGATTAACGAATCTTTACTTTTGAATATCTTTATTTAAGGATGTTCGACTATATTCACTTTTCTTTGGCATTAGTCTAATACTACTAAAATATATACAGAAAATACTATTTATATAGCGGCGCTTAGAGAAAACACTATCTTTAATAGTGATATTACTCATAAATTCACTATTACCCATTAGTATTGTATTGTATTATACTTTCGTTGTATCTAGTACAACCTGGCTGGTTTATTACTATGTGGCAATATCTTCCATATTACCCATTAGTATTGTATTGTATTACACTTTCGTTGTATATAGTACAACCTGGCTGGTTTATTACTATGTGGCAATATCTTATTTATTTAACACTTTTATTGCAATACAATCTGGCGGGCTTATTGCCAGGCGGCAATCTCTTCCAACCAACCAGACAAAAGTAAATGAAGCAAGTTACGTGGTCGCATAAATCATTCAAATGACTATCCATCCCCACGAAATCCATAAACATATACGTGAGAACATGCCCACAAACCCCACAAAGACGGACAATCACCCGAACACTATTTTTCATATAAAGTGAGATATCATCAATCAAAAGGAAAGGAAAGGATGGTGGAGAGGAAAGGAAAAGAAAAATCAGGAATGAAACACACATTTTACTGACTAGAAATTAAGAGTTTTTTCAGTCGCTTCTTAAAGCATGCCAAGGACGGAGCGAGTCTTATATTGGTTTGTAACTGATTCCAGAGTCTCACTGCATGGACAGTAAAGGACGACGTGAAAAAAGAAGAGCGGTGAACTGGAAAGGCCAATAAACAATCTCTGTTTGAGCGTAGCGCTAATCCATGATTGGAAAGACGCTGAAAATTTTCGGCGTCTTTCCAATCATGGATTAGATGCGAGATAAGAGGGTGCGGCGGGACAGTTAAGGATATTATACAATAGAGACAGTATGTGAATTTGGCGTCTATTTCTAACATTCAACCAGTTCAATGCCTTCTGGTATGAAGTTATATGATCGTACTTTCGTAGGTTGAAAATAAATCTTAGGCACACATTTTGAAGACGCTGTTATTTGTCCAGCTGTTCCTCTGTAACATCCAAGTAACATACGTCCGCATAGTCCAGAATCGGAAAGAGCAGAGATTGTACTTCCATCCAAGTAGAAAAATCCGTCTTTGTGGGGTTCGTGGGTATATGCTCACATATGTGTTTATGGATTTGGTGGGGATGGATAGTCATTTGAATGATTTATGCGACCACGTAATTTGCTTAATTTACTTTTGTCTGGTTGGCTGGAAGAGATTGCCGCCTGGCAATTACCCCACCAGATTGTATTTGCGATAAAAGTGTTAAATAAAATAAAAATGTTATAAAACCAAACTGGAATCCTTTTTAAAAAATTTGGGTTCCAACGAAAATATAAGCCACAGCCTCCGGGTTGAGAGACAAGCGTCTTACCAACTAGGCCACAAATATCGTTGTATACAACTAAACAAAATATTTAAGTGTAAGGATAGGAAGGTGGTGACTGCGGCCAATAGATTCGCTACTTTCTCGAATCTGTTTATATTTAGTAAAACATATATGATATAGGTATGTTAGTAAAAAAAACTTCAGGAAGACAAACTACAATGAAATCTTTGTAGATCTTCCGAAATATTAAAGTAACATATTCGGCTTTAGGTGTAGTGTATCTGTGTAGCGTTCATATATAATCATGCATTTTGATAAGACCTAAAAATAATTTCGACATCGTCTACAATTTTCATTTATTCGTATGGTACCTTTTAATATTTATAATTCACTATACTGTCATGATGAAGAGCATGACGGGGAGACCAAATTGCCTAGCTTTTAATCGTGGCTTCGGGTTCAGAACCATCGGGGTTTTGGTACGTAACTGTCCGTTGGTCCGTGATTGTTACTAGACGAACTTTTAAACTAGTCTACGGCCCTTTTTTATACGATTCTTATTTTTTATGTACCATCGGTAATCAAACCCGAAACCCAAGAAAGTAGAAGCGTCTTACCAACTAGGCTACGATAGTTAATTTTTAAACACTTTCATACAAATATTTATTGCTTCAAAGCAATTTCTTTCCGTCAAGCAGGTTTTAGTTTTATTATTAACATCGATTTGATGATCGTGTCTTAAAAGTAGTTAATGGAAATAATATTTAAGTAAAATTAGAGTCACCTTGTCGTGTAGCTCATGATTGAGCATCATGACTCCCATGATAGTCTCTGACGACTCCTCTCCATCCGGCAGTTGTTAAGGGTAGTCCAGTTGCGTCTCTCACTTGGTCAGCCCAACGCATTGGGATTCTTCCTCTTGTGCGTCGTCCTTCCACGCCTCCAGTAACCACAGACCTCTCCAAACTGTCTCCATGGCCACGAGAAATGTACCCAAAGAGAAGGACTCGTCGAAGGCATATTGTCGACAATCTGTCGGGGATTCTCAGTTCTTCGAGAATGTGGGCGTTAGTTCATCTTGCTGTCCATGGAATTCATAACACCCTTCTTCAGCATCTTATTTCAAATGCATCTATTCTGTATTTCACGTTTGCTCTCAGAGTCCAAGTCCCCGCGTCATACATGAATATTGTGAAGACGAGATACTTAACTAGGCGAATTTTGTGCGTGATGGCGATAGTTCTACTTTTCCGTATATTTTCCAGCTTTGACATGATTAAAATTAACAAAATATTACATTAAATAGAATAGTTAAGAATTAGAATATTGAAGACCTGTGTCCAAGTCAAGCAAGGTGAGGATATTGTGTGCGGTATATTGTGGGATGAATATTTTTGGTCTTTCTGGAGTGATGATGTGTGAGGAGTTGAATTTCGCAAGATGTTTCCAGTTGTAGTTGAGTGTCACTGTTTGTCAGGTTGATGAGAGCATGCAACGGGGTTTTGTTTTTGTCTAATCGAAAATCGGAAAGAAGTATCGATTTATTTTTTCATGCTAAATATCCTCAGTGAGATACAGGCAAAAGCCTAGTTTACTGGGGATACGACAAATGAAAAGCAACAAACCCTGATCCATTAAAATTGTATGTCCAAATCAAATTACCTGTTGTTTTTTCGCAAAGTGTGTATATTTCTTGTCATGTGTAATAATAAATAAATAAATAAATATACGAGTACAAGACCTGTGTCCGCTCCATAGCCGCTTAGAGTCCAGAGCCGACAGTGTCAGAACCAAAAATCTCCTTCTGACCAGCGAAATGAAGGTACTCAGGAGTATCGCTGGCCAAACCTTTCGTGATAGAGTACGAAACACAAAAATCCGAAGGACGTGCGAAGTTGAATATATTGTCAGATGGGGACGACAGAGAAGAAGGTTCTGGAATGAACATGTATCCAGAATGGCGGAACCAAGAGCTGTAAGAATGGCCAGGGACAGTATCACTCAAGCAGGCAGACCTCCCAAAAGGTGGAAAGACAGCTGGCAGTCGACGTCACAAGAGGGAAACAATGATGCAGGACCATAACAGGTCTAAAAAGAAGAAGAAGCTAAGAATGATATCATCAATAATGCTTCTTTTGTTTATCTCAAATATCGATAAGGATGTAGAACATCTGATTGAGCCAGGAAGATCACTCCAAAGTCGAGCCAAGTGAACCGTAAAATATGATTTCTTGAATGTTGGTATTCAAACGATTCAGCATTCACCAATGTCACCAATTACTATATCTATGAAATCAATCACGACAAAAAATATATTTTGAAATATTCCTTACATAGTAAGTTTGAAGATAAACGACGTTTCGAAGTCATTGCAGCCCTCATTTTCTAAGTTATGTCGATTGTGAACTTATCTTTTCTTAATCCTTTCAATTTAGAACTGTCATGCTGTTTTCTAAAACACTACCCGTATATTGAAAAAAAAAACGAAACATAAAATTGATACTTTGAAAAAAAAAAGCAGACCCTGTAGAATTTGTGGTGGTGCAAAACAAACCGAAACCATTTTCTTCCTTTCTTTTATCGAAGCTGTATATTTTCTTTCATGATTGTCATGTCCCGTCGCCCCCTCTTATCTCGCTGAAAATATTCAGTGACTTTCCGAACATGGCTTGCACTTCGCTCAAAAAATGATTGTTTATTGGCCTTCTTAGTTCGCCGCTATTATTTTTTTACGTCGTTCTTTATTGTCCGTGCAATGAGACTCTGGAACACGTTACCAACTAATATTTAACTAATTCAGTAATGTTAACGTGTTTTACTCTTGATTTTCCTTTCGTCTGCAACATATTTTACTTTAAATATTAGGTGTTAACATAAATTGTGTCCGTTTTTTTCCAATTTAAAAATGAGCACCAAAAGTAAAACAAAATGGTTCAAGTTAAACGTCATTCGAAAGAAAATTTTCTGCTCTACAAGATATTGTGTTTGCTTTTACGTTACATTTATTATTTTATTTGATTACAAGCCTTCAAAATGGAATGTCAAGTAGACGAAAGTGAGCATTTTCGACACGTCCTTCTGTTCGCGTTCAATCGAGTGAATAAAGCTGCCGAAGCTGCTCATGATATTTGCGAAGTATACGGTGAAGACGCTATGAATTAAAGGACAGCTCGTCGATGGTTTTTGCATTTCAAAGACGGTAATTTTGACCTGAAAGACATGTAGCGTTCCGGACGACCAGTGGACTTCGATAAGGACTGCTTAAACCATATTATTCATGAAGATCCCCTTCAAACATTTTTCATCACCATTTTCAAACCATTTTTCATCACCAGTAATGATGCGGTAAAGGAACCTTTGCTTGTGGCCATGCGTAGCTCGATGACGCGCGAGCAAACCAGCAGAAATTGTCGACCGTTGATTTTTGTTGTTTTCACTCAAAACATGTGGAACCCAAGCGCCGAACTTTTGGACTTTTCCCATTGATTTAAAATGGCGGTACACAGTCATGTGACTACAATTCATGTGCTCAGCCAATTCTACGGTGGTTTGAAGGGGATCTTCATGAATAATATGGTTTAAGCGGTTCTCATCGAAGTCCACTGGTCGTCCGGAACGCTCCATGTCTTTCAGGTCGAAATTGCCGTATTTGAAACGCAAAAACCATCGACGAGCTGTCCTTTAATTCGTAGCATCTTCACCGTTCACTTCGCAAATATCGCGAGCAGCTTTGGCAGTTTTATTCCCTCGATTGAACGGGAACAGAAGGATGTGTCGAAAGTGCTCACTTTCGTCTACTTGACATTCCATTTTGAAGGCTTGTTATCAAATAAAATAATATATGTAACGTAAAAGCAAACACAACATATTATAGAGCAGAAAATTTTCTTTCGAATGACTTGAAATTTACCATTTTGTTTTATTTTTGGTGCTCATTTTTAAATTGGAAAAAAAAACGGACACAACTTATTTTAACACCCAATATATATTATATTTTTTTTAAATCTGTAAAAAATCGTGACCAATTTAAATAATAAAAAAATAAAATGGTATATAAAATTAATTGTTATTATTTTATATCATTTATGTATTTTAAAGAAATAGATAAGAGTTTTTACGACTTTATAACTTCTATTAAATATCTTTTCTTGTTGGCTGGGTGAGATTGCCACTTGGAAAGAAATCTGTGTAATTTTATTTAACATACATGACTATTTTCAAGTATACTGCCGTCATAAGCAAAAACGCAGCTAACGGGGAAAAAACACAAATTTAACTAAGTATACGGCAATATTCCATATCAAATTCTGAACCATAATCTATAAAAAAAATGCATAAAACCATTTATTTCAACACAAAAATCGACATAATGTCTTTTTTAATTTTACAAAATATTTATTTAACACTTTTATTGCAAATACCTTCTTCACAAACTTCTCCTCACTGGCACTCCACTCTATCTCGTGAAACTACTTCAATCCTACCTTTCCAATAGAAGTTTCACAGTCACCACTCATCATTCTACGTCATCCGCCAGGCCCATCCCTATGGGTGTCCCCCAAGGCAGTATACTTGGACCATGTCTATTTAACATTTACACACACGACATTCCTACTCCCCCAAACTGTAAACTCGCACTCTTTGCTGACGATGCGGCATGCTACGCATCGTCACTCAAGGTGGATCGAGCTGGTCGCCGTCTTCAGATTGCTCTTGAGATCCTTGAGAAATACTACCAGGACTGGAGGCTCAAAATCAATGACGCCAAAACTGAGGCCATCATGTTCTCCCGAAAAATCAAGGAAAGAGTGCCATCGATGCCCTTATTCATCGGTGGTTGCCTGGTTGAGTGGCAGGACGTGGTTAAATACCTCGGCCTGCACCTTGACCGGCGACTGACGTAGAAAACCCATTTAAATACCATCAGACAGAAGGGTCACAAGGGCATAGGGGCTATCAGTTCGATATTTCATCGACGCAGCTTCCTTTCACCCAAAAATAAGCTCCTCCTCTATAAAACCCTTATTCGTCCTATCTTGACCTATGCTGCACCCGTTTGGGGTAGTGTGAGCAACACGGATCACCTGAAACTCCAGAGAGTGCAGAACAAGGCATTCAAGATATCTTTTAACACCCATCCCAGAACAAACCTTACCCGACTTCACGCTGAACAGCGAGAAGAAACCCTACAACACCACATTCTCGCTTGGACCGTGAAGTTCTATAAAAGCCAACAAAATCACAGAAATCCCTTAGTCGCTGCCCTGGGGGCTTACGAGAGTAAATCCGACCTACCCTTCCGTTATAAGCACAAGCTCCCGAAGCATTATCTGTTGCCTGACTAGTCCACCTTCAGTATTAGCTGGGACGACCAAGGTCTGAGTGAATGTGATGGAATACAAGTAGCCTGAACGAGTGGACTTGTTTTTGCTGAATAATTAGTGTAAAAATTGTTATCTAGTTATAAGTAGTATGTAGGTGTTAATTATTTCTAAGATCTCATATATTAAGATTGAATAAATAAAATAAAATGATATGTAGGAAAATAAGATTAAATAAGTTCATAAATTATAACATATAATTAAGATTAGTTAAGTAATAAATTTGTACATAGGTATAGCCTCAACAAATGTTTGTATAATAATTTACTTGTTTAATAAATAAAAAAAAAAAATAAAAAAAAAACAATCTGGCGGGCTTATGGCCAGGCGGAAATCTCTTCTTTAAAAATGTACTCAATTTGATCCGGCTACGTTGCCTTCGGACTCCTCGTCCACGAACGCTATGAGTTTCTGACTAAATAGATTAGTCTTTCAGTGTTAGATATTCACGTATAAGTGGCGTGCGTAGCTTTAAGAAATACTTGATGACAACCCTTATTGGAAGGTCTTATTAAAATGTATGTTATATGAACACTACACTTCTCTTTAACCTAATTTGTTACTAACACTATTTATTTATCAGTTTTATTACAAATACAATCTGGCGGGCTTATTGCCAGACGGCAATCTCTTCCAACTAACCAGACAGAAGTAAATGAAACAAGTTACTTTGTCGCATAAATCATTCAAATGACTATCCATCCCCACGAAATCCATAAACACATACGTGAGCATATACCCACGAACCCCACAAAGACGGACGGACAATCACCCGAACATTCTTTTTCATATAAAGTGAGATATTATCAATCAAAAGGAAAGGAAGGGATGGTGGAGAGGAAAGGAAAAAAAAAATCAGGAATGAAACACGTTATTTTACTGACTAGAAATTAAGACTTCAGTCGCTTCTTAAAGCGTGCCCAAGACATGCCACTATGTCTTATTTTGAAAGATTTCTGCGGTTTTCTTACCAAATGTGTTTTTCTAAACATGTGTAGATATGCGGAAGTACCTAATCTAATGACCGCAGCTACTACCTTCCTATTATCACACTCAACTTATAAATTTAATCTATTTTGTAATTTTTATAATATCAATAGTAGTGGATTCGAGTCATGAATTATAGCGCACTTGAAGATAATTTGTTCTATAAACGACGCTATATAAAATGTCCTTTTATTTAGAATATTATTTTATCATTCATTTATCCCATATGAGTAAACCATTTAAATACTTTATTCTTTATGTTATATACATCTTCATTAGCTATACATAATTGATTGTGAAAATAATCAATAAACTTCCTGCCCGGTATCCCACGGCGGAGCTTTTCAGAGAGTATCAGGTCCTGAACATAGCCAATTTACATCTCAAATCCATTCTCTGGCACTACCATCGAGAGGAGGGGAAGATGCAGACTCAGCAGAGACACATGACACGCATGGCCACTAATGAAATGTTCACCATCCCTAGAGTTAAAACCTCTTTTGCCCAAAGGCAATATGCTTATTTGGCTCCCATTACATACAATGGCGTGCCGACTTCAATAAAAGTAAAGGTAGGAAAACCATTTAGACAGTCGATCGGAGCGTGGTTGTTATTGCGACAGGATTTTGAGTACTTGGGTTTTCAGGATGAATGACGTGGAAAGGATTTATGTGAGCTCGTGAGTGTGGGTCTCTTCTTGTTGTTTTAATTTTGGTTGTTTTTGTGTTTGTGTTTCTGTGTGTTTTTCTTTCTTTTTTTCTTCTTTTTTTTTTGTTTTGAATTTGTTTTGATTTTTATTTTTATGATTGTGTGCGGTATATTGTAGGATGAATATTTTTGGTCTTTCTGGAGTGATGATGTGTGAGGAGTTGAGTTTCGCAAGATGTTTCCAGTTGTAGTTGAGTGTCACTGTTTGTCAGGTTGATGAGAGCGTGCAACGGAGTTTTTTTGTGTTATCAAAAATCGGAAAGAAGTATCGATTTATTTTTTCATGCTAAATATCCTCAGTGAGATACAAGCAAAAGCCTAGTTTACTGGGGATACGACAAATGAAAGGCAACAAACCCAGATCCATTAAAATTATATGTCCAAATCAAATTACCTGTTGTTTTTTCTCAAATTGTGTATATTTCTTGTCATGTGTAATAATAATAATAATAATAATAATACATTCCTAAGGGTATATAAATTTGATATGGAGGTATCTACAACTTATCAAAGATCTCCTTGTTCATTTAATAATAATACAGGTGGCAAAAAATAACTCAAACTCGGCAAATTAGCATTAAAAATTCAAAACACGCAAAATCATTTTCGTACATATTTTATTCATGAATATTGAAATTGTTATAAAACTCCATTAAAAATAATAATCAATCTTAAATCTAAACGCGTTTCAAGATGTTTAGGTCTTAAATACATTAATAAATATTTTAATAAATTTGTATTCCCCTCCTTGGTTGTATTCCCCATTTTCTTTCTTCGCAATATGTCCCCCTATCCCCTACTCGTATTGGAAATTCTTATATTTAAATCATCAAATGCTTTTTGTATTTTTTTATCTTTCAATTCAGTCTTTATAATTTTGTTTTTTTTTTGCCAGATGTTCACCTGGATGCACTGACTTAGAAATTTCTAGGGCCTCTAATCTGTCCAATTTATTTCCGTTACTACTGATATGTATGAATTTAGCATCATCAATAGAAAATGTATGGTTTTCACAGTGACAATGATTAGCCATTTCAGAATAAATTAGAGGATTTGTTAAGGCAGATTTGTGTTCACGAAATCTCTTTTCAAATGATCTTCCTGTATTTCTTATATAGAAATTATCACAGTCAGCACATAAAAGTTAACATTTTACGAGTATATTTAATTAGGTCTTAAATACATTAATATATATTTTAATAAATTTGTATTCCCCTCCTTGGTTGTATTCCCCATTTGCTTTCTTCGCAATATCTCCTCCTATCCCCTACTCGTATTGGAAATTCTAATATTTAAATCATCAAATGCTTTTTGTATTTTTTTATCTTTCAATTCAGTCTTTATAATTTTGTTTTCTTTTGCCAGATGTTCACCTGGATGTACTGACTTAGAAATTTCCAGGGTCTCTAATCTGTCCAATTTATTTCCGTTACTGCTGATATGTATGAATTTGGCATCATCAATAGAAAATGTATGGTTTTCACAGTGACAATGATTAGCCATTTCAGAATAAATTAGAGGATTTGTGTTCACGAAATCTTTTTTCAAAGGATCTTCCTGTCTTTCCTATATATATTCGTAAGTTATCACAGCCAGCACATAAAAATTAACACTTTATTTATTTAACACTTGCAATACAATCTGGCGGGTTTATTGCCAGGTGGCAATCTCTTCCAGCCAACCAGACAAAAGTAAATGAAGCAAGAACCGTGGTCGCATAAATCATTCAAATGACTATCCATCCCTACGAAATCCATATACATATACGTGAGCACATGCCCACGAACCCCACAAAGACGGACAATCACCCGAACATTATTTTTCATATAAAGTGAGATATCATCAATCAAAAGGAAAGGAAGGGATGGTGGAGAGGAAAGGAAAACAAAAATCAGGAATGAAACACGTTATTTATACTTTATATTACTGACTAGAAATTAAAAGATTGCTCATTCCTTTTTCAAAACATGTTTCCTTTTTTAGAATGGTTATATACAATGATCTTTTTTTTTGTTAATTTTAATCGCTTTTATACAAACTTACCGTATTAAATATATTAATAGTGGAAAGGAGTATACAAGAAAAGTGAATAATTTCGCCATTGTATAAACAATTAACCAATTTGTATAGAGAGTGGGATACAGACAGGGGTGCCCAATGACCCGCGACCTATTCGATAAATTAAACTGATACGATCGACATATCGAATTAATGCAACGTGCCACCGCACAAATAGTCTTCAATTATTTATGTGAACTCTCTAAATACAAAAGAATCTTTTATTTATATCTAAATTTTATTGTTTTTGATGGGAAGTATGAATGAATGGCACTAGAAAAAAATGTTGACTTCATTCAAGCAAAACGTCGTATTTCTTAATTTTATATATTGAATTTTTTATTACATACTATTATTATATATAGAGCGAGTCTTGTGTATGCTCCCCTGATAATGATATGAAAACCTTGAAACCGGTAGGGTTATACCGTTATATAAAGTGGAATAAACAGTGTTTGATAAAAACAAATTACAATGTCTTTAAACCTCCCCAACGTGTTCCAGCATATGGACTACATACTCTTTGGAAGAACCTGATTGATGCAAATGCTAGGGCGCTGGGATCTCTGTTGCCTCCTACTGGAAACACGTGGCATCATTGCTGGACGGTTCTGGACTCGGAAATTAATGGAGCTTCGAAAAATACAATAGATATATCTTGCTTTATAAAATATATTTTCACATTTTTTGACAGACTCCAAAGTCGAATAAGTTAGACACTCCATGTTGACAAAAAAAAAATACAGTGTAGAAAGTTTAGTATCTATGTATGAAAAACAGTTGCATTAACAACTGATAATGCCAAAGTAGAGTCAAAACTCGTCAAACCGGAATTATGAAAAAGATAACGGCCGACTTAGTTATATTTAACTGGAGTATATTCTCTGACGGTTAAGTAACAAACTTAACTATATTTTAAAGTACGATAAACTATACAGATAGGAGTTAACGTAGAAATGGAAATTTGAATTTTCGATGAATTTAACTATACGAGTTAAATATGGATCAAGTGTTAGCAAGAATGTATTTTATTACACTTTTGTTGTAAACAGTACAACTTGGCGAATTTATTGCAATGTGGTAATCTCTTCCAACCAGTTAGATCTATATTATGTAATGCTCTTAACTGTACCACGGCCGCCTCTTATCTCGTCGAAATTTTTCAGCATCTTTCCGATCATGAACTTGCGACAGAGATTGTTTATTGGTCTTCCCATTTCACCGCTTTTCTTTTTTTACGTCATCATTTACTGTCTATGCAGTGAGACTCTGGAACCAGTTACAAATTAATGTTAGACTTACTTCGTCCTTGGCATCCTTTAAGAAATGACTGAAAAAAATAGAAATTTCTAGTCAGTACTGATATATAACGTGTTTCATTCCTGATTTTCATTTCCTCTCCACCATCCCTTCCTTTTCCTTTGATTGATGATATCTCACTTTTTGCTTTAATATGTATATGTCCATTAATTTCATATACTTATATAAATCATCATTTGAATATTTTGTTCGACCATGTAACTTGCTTTATTCACTTTTGTCTGGTTGTTTGGAAGATATTGCCACCTGGCCAGATTGTATGTCTATGAAGTGTTAAACAAATAAATAGAGGTTACTAAAGCAAGACTCTCCTATCTCGAAACATTCCTTTCTCTTTTTCTATATTCTTACACTTTCTCATACAAGTCTTACGATTTCTCTTACTTTTAACATACCTTTTTTTTTTTTTCTAAATATCTTTCATTCGATCCAACAACACTTTCCTTAGTCTTCGTCTACCACGCTTTCTACTTGCATGTGTTTGTCTATTTTTTAAAACAATCTCAGAAGGTTTTTTTTTTGTCTGACTTAATATTACAACAGCCTTATATTATTTCATTTAACACTTTCATTGCAAATAAAATCTGGCGGGTTTATTGCCAAGCGGCAATCTCTTTCAACCAATCAGACAAAAGCAAATGAAGCAAGTTTCGTTGTCGCATAAATCATTCAAATGACTATCCATCCCCACGAAATCCATGAACACATACGTGAGCATATGCCCACGAGCCCCACAAAAACGGACAATCAGCCGAACATTCTTTTTCATATAAAGTGAGATATCATCAATCAAAAGAAAAGGAAGGGATGGTGGAGAGGAAAGGAAAAGAAAAATCAGGAATGAAACACGTTATTTTACTGACTAGAATTATGTTCATATGTAACCTTAATCACTTCATTCCGTAATCTGTCATATATTATCAACCCATGTATTTTTAAGCATAGCATTTATTCGCCTCCTTTCAGTTTTTTCCTCGTCCACTTTTCACTTTCATAAATCAAATTTGGTCCTAAAGTACTGTTGTGGACTATTATCTGGGTTCAAGAATATATAATATATGTTTTAGTAACCATTGACTTTATTTCCTATTGTTACACGCCGTTCAATATCACTCGTAACTCTTCCGTAAGCTGAGAAAATATTACTTTAATAGCAGAATTCCTTAATTTACTTATCTTTCAATATCCTTCTATATATCGCATTTACTTTTCCTATCAGCCTTTTCTATCACCATGACTTTGGATTTCGCATTATTAATTTTCAAATCTTTATCTTCGCATCTATCACTTAATTAATTTTTTATGATTCTTCTCCCTGGCTCCATCCCAACTCACTGTCTGCGAAGACTGTCGGGGTCAGCTCTCCTCGTCCTCAGGTTGTATGCTCTTCTGTCCTGGACTACGTCCCTCAGGTCGTGCCTCTGCATCAGGTTATCTTTTTGCACCACCCATGAATTCTTAGGTCTTCCTCTGGTTGTTATTCGAGGAAGATCCATGGAGATTGCCTGGTTCACAATGTGATCGTGATCTCTGCGTCCAACATGCCCATACCATCTCAATCGCCTCTCCTCCATCTTACTGTTGATGTCTGTAACACCTAGACTTCCACGAATGCGTGAGCTTTTTATTTTGTCTCTTAAGGACACACCAGCTGATCATCTTAGCATGCGAATTTCAGCAGTTTCTAGTTGCCTAGAGTAAGAGTTATACATCGTTCAGCATTCGGAGCCATAGAGGAGTGCGGGTCTGACAATCGTTTGGTATACTTTCCTTTTAACTTTACTGGCATTTATTTTTATGGTTATGTGCGGTATATTGTGGGATAAACGTTTTTGGTCTGTATGGAGTGATGAAGTGTTAGGAGTCTGATTTCTCATGATGTAACATATACATATATAATTGAGTGTCGCTGTTTGTCAGGTTGATGAGAATGTGCAACGGGGTTTTATATAATCAAAAATCGGAAAGAAGTATCAATTTATTTTTTCATACTATAGTATATGTCCTTAGTGAGATACAGGCAAAAGTCTAGTTTACTGGGGACTCGGCAAATGAAAGGCAACAAACCCAGATCTATTAAAATTGTGTGTCCAAATTAAATTACCTGTGTTTTTTCACAAAGTATGTATTAGGTGTTAACATAAGTTATGTCCGTTTTTTTTCAAATTTAAAAATGAGCACCAAAAGTAAAACAAAATGGTAAAGGTTATACGTCATTCGAAAGAAAATTTGCTCAAGACGATTGCTCTATAAGATATTGTGACGATTGCTCTATAATATATTGTGATTGCTTTTACGTTACATATATTATTTTATTTGATTACATGCCTTCAAAATGGAATGTCAAGTAGACGAACGTGAGCATTTTCGACACCTCCTTCTGTTCGCGTTCAATCGGAAGAATAAAGCTGCCAAAGCTGCTCGCAATATCTGCGAAGTGTACGGTGAAGATGCTATAAATGAAAGGACAGCTCGTCGATGGTTTTTGCGTTTCAAAGACGGTAATTTCAACCTGAAAGACATGGAGCGTTCCGGACGACCAGTGGACTTCGATGAGAACCGCTTAAACCATATTATTCATGAAGATCTCCTTCAAACCACCGTAGAATTGGCTGAGCAGATGAATTGTAGTCACATAACTGTATACCGCCATCTAAAATCAATGAAAAAAGTCCAGAAGTTTGGCGCTTGGGTTCCACGTGTTTTGAGTGAAAACAACAAAAATCAACGTTCGACAATTTTTAAATATGAAAAAAAAAACGGACACAACTTATGTTAACACCCCATATATTTCTTATCATGTGTAAAATAAATAAATAAATTAAAAACAAATTGCCATACGGTTATATACTCTTGATATCTTCCAGAACATCTCAAGCAGTATTTAAATACGATACAGATTCCTATTTTAGAGTATGTTCTTGTTCCAACTAACAACTTGCACTTTCGTTGTATACAGTAAAACCTGGCAGGCTTTTGTCATGTAGCAATATCTTCCAACCAACCAGTAATATATTAAAAAAGAGGCCTTAAGTGAAAATCAGACTAGAATCCTTATTAAAAAAATTGGGTTCCAACGGGATTTGAATACGCAACCTCCGGGCTGGGAGACAGGCGTCTTACCAACTAGACTACTGAGGTCGTCTTTTGCGTTAAGGAGCGATCGTTTATGTTCTAGTGGTAGAATGTTTGATTTACAACTGGATGTTTAGAATTCGAGTTAAAATATTTGTCAAAGAAAATTGTTGAACTTGTTTACAGAAGTTTAGGCCTTTTTTGAAGTAGTTGTTTGCATATATGAAATTTAAGTAGATCGACTTCAATTTATTTGCTGGAATAATTTGTTTATTCAAATTGTGAAACTTACACTAAAGTGACATGCTTGAATCTCTGTATCGTTTCTAGTAAGTGAGTTTGTGAGGTATTCTGTCACGGATAGAGTTGATATGATGTCACGTGTCGATGAGTAATCATACGACCGAAATATTGTACCTAGATTACTGCAGTCACCATATTAAAAACATATTATGACACCAATTTTATGAACTATAGCTTGAAATTTACAGGATGTTACATTTTTGTTCACTATCCGTTTTAAATTAAATTAAATTTTACATAAAATGTTGATTGATTTAAGACATACGCTTGTTGAACATTCTTCCTCTTCCTGGCACTGTCCAAACTCATTGCCTAGGTAGGCTGTTAGTGTCGACTCTTCTCATTCTCAGGCTGTATATTCTTCGGTTCTGGATGTCACTTTCATCTAGGCCGTTTCTCTGCAGAATTTTGGAGCATTGAGTCATCCAGGAGTTCTTTGATCTTCCTCTGGACGGCTGTCGAGGAAGATCCACAGGCATTGCCTGATTTACAGTATGGTCTGGTGGTCTCCGTCTTATGTGCCCGTACCATCTCAGCTGTCGCTCTTCCAGCTTACTATTTATGTCAGGTTTAACATTCTAAAAGAAAAATAACATACGTACAAAATCGTCATTGCTTGACCTCGTAATTGAGGAATCATCGCCATTCCAACGTCAATTAAGTTTCTTTCCTCCTTTCTACTCTTTATAAATGAGTGAGCTATTGCACACCAGCAAATTCATCGGCCACGCCACTGTACTGAATCCGATGGCACATCTGAAGTGAGACGAGAGTCCACCGGCATATTTTTCCCTTTTGTTTTCCAAAAAAAGATACGACCGAAGTCAGAGATATTCTTATTCTTAAAAAAAAAGGCAGTAATTATTCGAGAGGAGTAGAACAGCGTGAGGTTCGAACCGAGGACGGAACTCCAGTATATTACCGCGCAGCCATGCAACTCGACAACATATATGTTACATTACAAGGCGGTAAGTAATACACATCGTGCTTAAGAAAGAGACTGTCGGCCATAATCGGCTAACTTCGGCTTTGTAGAGCGTCGTCTCTATCATTCACACACGTCTTCCGTCATGATTTGTCAGTCGTTGTCAATCGGCAGAGACGACGCTCTAAGCCGATTATGGCCGATAGTCTCATTCTTAACCCCGATGTGTATTACTTATTTATTTATTATTTAACACTTTTATTGCAATACAATCTGGCGGGCTTATTGCCAGGCGGCAATCTCTTCCAACCAACCAGACAAAAGTAAATGAAGCAAGTTACGTGGTCGCATAAATCATTCAAATGACTATCCATCCCTACGAAATCCGTAAACATATACGTGAGCACATGCCCACGAGCCCCACAAAGACGGACAATCATCCGAACATTATTTTTCATATAAAGTGAGATATCACCAATCAAAAGGAAAGGAAGGGATGGTGGAGAGGAAAGGAAAAGAAAAATCAGGAATGAAACACGTTATTTTACTGACTAGAAATAAAGAGTTTTTTCAGTCGCTTCTTAAAGCATGCCAAGGACGGAGCGAGTCTTATATTGGTTTGTAACTGATTCCAGAGTGTCACTGCATGAACAGTAAAGGACGACGTAAAGAACGCCGTATTTTACTGTCCATTACTTACCGCCGGGTACTGCACATACCATGACGCCGTCTCCCTGTCGGTGAAGGCAGAGAGGACAGATCACTAGACTTGCCTATCACGACACGCATCTTTCTCCTCTTCTCATATTTATACGCCTTTTTAATACAGCCCCTACGAATACTCAAACTTTTTAAATCTCCAATATTCCAAATATCATAGACTTGATCCAATTATTCTTTTTTTTGGTCTTCCTTTACCACACCTTCCACTCACATCTGCACTGTATATTTTCTTTCTTAATTCATTCGTTCCACATGCCCAAACCATCTCAGCGTGCTCCTTCTCCACCTTACTCAACACATCAGCCTTAAGTTCACATTCATCCCTTATCACTTCGTTCCTTTAACTCTTTTCAGTATATTTCTTCTTCTTGAATAATTGCCGTGAACTATATATGAAGGACTTTTATTATTGACAAATTTAAAATATAACAAAATAAATATATACCCTGGAGTTATCAGAAATTTACTGATCGCAAATTCTTCCAACCTCTTAACATTAAAACGTTTTAATAATAATAATAATAATAAAATAAAAAGCTCACGCATTCGTGGAAGCCAAGGTGTTACAGACATCAACAGGAAGATGGAGGAGAGGCGATTGAGATGGTATGGGCACGTTGGACGCAGAGCACCCGATCACATTGTGAACCAGGCAACCTCCACGGATCTTCCTTGAATAACAACCAGAGGAAGACCAAAGAATTCATGGGTGGTGCAAAAAGATAACCTGATGCAGAGGCACGGCCTGGGGGACGTAGTCCGGGACAGAAGAGCATACAACCTGAGGACGAGGAGAACTGACTCAAACAGTCTTCGCAGACAGTGAGTTGGGATGGAGCCAGGGAGAATAATAATAAAATGACAATTTATATAGCGCTGTTTAGAGAGTAGACTCTCTTCAAGAGCGCTCTAACTCAGAATTTGAGCCCACTATTACTAGCAGATTAAAATTATTACAAAAATAAAATTTATACAAGTTGAGTTAAAGGATAGGAAGGTAGTAACTGCAGCCATTAAATTATGTTCTTTGTCGTATCTACATATGTTCAGAACAATATATTTGCAAAGAAATCTTCCGATATGTGATAGGAACACATTCCGCTTTAGGTGAAGTGTAGTGTATGTCTGTAGTGTTCATATACAATCATACATTTTGATAAGACCTACCTAAAAGGGTGGCAATCAAGTGTACGTGCCACCAAGAAGCATATTATTCCATGCTACAGGACCAACAACTGCAAAAGATCTATCATAATACAAAAAATATGCTCATATTTTATAACGATCAAGTTGTTTTGTGTTTGTTTCACAATCTTTCTACATTTTTTTTTAGTTTTGTTAATAACACTAAAATTACATGTTATATAGCGTCGTTTTGAGAGCAGATTCTCTTCAAGGGCTCGAGATTTGAGCCCACTATTTATTATACACAGATTGAAAATATTACAATTTTTTAAAACAAATTGAATGTAAGAGTAGGAAAGTGGTGGCTGCGGCCATTCAATTAAATGAAACTTCTCCACATTTGCGTGTGTTAAAAAAAAACATATTTGGTAAGAAAACTGCAGAAACCTCACCATGGAAGACGAACTACAAAGAAACCTTTGTAGATCTTCCGATTTGTGAAAGGAACACATTCGGCTTTAAGTGGAGTGTAGTGTATTTGTAAAGTGCTATAGGGATGACCTCCGTTGCCTAGTTGGAAGGCGCCTGTCTCCCAGCCCGGAGGTTCAAATCCCTCTGGAACCCAGATTTAAAAACATTGTTTATTTCACTTCATATAACGGTTTAGCCCTACCGGTTTCAAGGTTTTTTCCCTCACAATCAGGGGAACACAAACAAGTCTTGTTTGTGATCCTGTGATGATGAGGTGAAAACCTTGAAACCGGTAGGGTTATACCGTTATAATTAGTGGAATAAACAGAGTTTGGTAAAACAAATTACAATGTTTTTAAACCTTCACAATGTTAATGCTTTAACTATAAATAATGTTTTGTAATTTAACCGGTAGGGTTATACTGTAATATAAATAAACAGTGTTTGATTGAACAAATTACAATGTCTTTAAACTTGTTAATATGCCTTAATTATAAATAATATTGTGTACAACTTAAGAAACAGCCAATTTAATTTACAAATTGAATCACCCTATAGCTATAAGTGTACTTACTCACATACCCGTGTGGTTGGAAAAAAATATGTCGTAATATGATTTTCGACGTCAATAATATAACAAAAAAAATGATTTGACAAAACGAAACAATGACAATTGTAACTACGGTTGAAGCTACCAAATTCCAACGTGTAATTTCGACATTTTGTCCGACGTTGACATTAATCGCGTATATTTTTTCTCTTTTTTTTTTTCTAAATTTATTTCGAGGCTCTTTTGTGAGATAATAACTTCTGGATGTGTGTAACAGGCATTGTGGGGCTTAGTGCTAACCTTGGTACACGAATGTAATTGCATCATTCTTCAAAAACTGTGTGACAGGAAGTAAGCTTTTTTCTAACACGTTCTATATAAAATTGTTCGAAGGTATCAACTACCTTCTGTAAGGTTTTACTACTAGGCCTTATCTGTCTTCACCTTAGATCAAAGATTCCCAAAGTGGTCTGTATGAACCCCCAAGGGTCAATATCGTCTTGCAGGGGGTCTACGTCAGCGAGAAAAGAAAATGGGGGTGCACGAGATGTAAATGAGGGTCCACGTGAGCGGATCCCATTTAGGCAGAACATCATCAATATTTAGGCGTTCCGTAAACGTCTTATTACACCTAATACAGATTGTGTGTACATATGATATACGAGTATGTATGTATATATTGAAGCGAAGGGTCTACAACCAATGCATTCTTCCAGTACTTACGTATGGCTGCGAGACATGTAATGAACACGCAAAAGCTACAGACTGCACAAAGGGGCATGGAGAGATGCATGTTGGGATATACTAAAAGAGACCGTAAACTAAACACCTGGATTCGCAATATAACAAAGGTAGAAGACGTTATAAAGGTGTGCAAAAGAATGAAGTGGCAATGGGCCGAAAATGTAGCCAGAATGTCAGACTCCCGATGGACATCCGAAATAATCCAATGGTATCCAAGAGGCATAAAGAGGCCTAGAAGAAGACCAAAGGTACGCTGGATGGACGAAATCAGGAAGCATGGCAGCATCACGTGGCATCGGCGAGCATTAACTTGGGGAGACCTCCATCCAGCAGTGGATCGACCCTGGTTGACAATGATGATGATGATGTATATATTACAAGAAGAACTGATTGGAATAAGTAGAAACGAAGAACTTAAGGTGCAATTCGGAAAGAAGTATCAGCAGTTCTGGCTTCAGAAAGATATTCCTGTTTCTTATCCTGCATTATGGACTATTGCAAAAAAGTTTTTGATAGCTTTTCCATCTTCATACCTCGTGGAAAGAGGTTTTACGACGGTTTACAATCTTCTTACGAAAAAAAAGAAATCGAGTGCAAATCGCTGAACGTGGAGATTTAAGACTATACCTCACTAATTTGAAGCCAAATATTGAACCATTGCTATCAGAGCATCAGGTCCATCTCTCTCATTAACAGTATTATTTGTGTATTAATTTTATGCAAGGATTTTACTAGGTTTTGATTTGTTTCGTTCCAGTCAAATATTTACTTGCATTTTGTGCCTTTTCAATAAAGGTATGAATATAAATTGTACATGTCTTAATTTTTTTTACAATTATCCATCCTACAAAAAACCTTATCAAGGTGAACAGTACTACGTCAGCTGTCAAAAATACATTTAAAGTTAATAAGTTTAGGAAAATTCAATATTAGGCAGGCAGGGAGTCTACGGAAAACAAAAAAATCGGCAAGTAGTCTACGGGGCGAAAAAGTTTCGGAGACTATGCCCTCGGAGACTAGACTATGCAGTTAACATTGAAGGCGATATTAATATAGCACACCTTTCAGAAGGCGTACTGTTTACTAGAATGAGAATAATATTCATTAACAAGCCTTAACAAATCCCTTAATTTATTCTGAAATGGCTAATCATTGTCAGCGTGAAAACTACACATTTTCTATCGATGATGCCAAATTCTTACATATCAGTAGTAACGGAAATAAATTGGACATATTAGAGACCCTAGAAATATTTAAGTCAGTGCATCGAGGTGAACATCTGGCAAACACATATATCCCAAGAATCTTTCCGCTGCTCGCCGAGGTCGTCCCATGCCTCCATCAGCCCCCAGTCCCCAACCGTTAGAAGCGTGTATCTCGGTAACAGTTCGAACAGAATTCAGTTTTATTTGTGCTCCTTTGATAATGAGGGGAAAGTCTTGAAACCGGTAGGGTTATACCGTTACAAAAAGTGGAATAAACAATGTTTGATAAAATAAATTACAAATAATATTCATTCGTTCGACATGTCCAAACTTACTGAAAACATCAGTCTTCACAAGTTCACATTAATCTCTAATATCTTGCTTCTTCGAAAATTGTGAAAGGAAGTAGGTTTTTTTCTATAACGTTCTCCATAAAATTGTTCGAAAATATCAACCACCATCTATAAGGTTTTGTTGCTTGGTTTTACTGCCTTGTTTCTTTCTTTTTTCTTTCGATGGTCCTACAACCCATATCGAGTTTTGGCCTCTGTCAATCTTTGCCTCCAACTCCTGTCTTCGGCCTCGACCCTCCAATCCAGCGCCTGCAGCAGCCGGGTTGCGTCCCTTTCAACTTCGTCCTCCCATCGCAGCCTTGGCCTGCCCACTCTCCTTCTTCCACTGGGATCACCCTTTTTTTGCCTTCACCCTAGAGAACGTCTATTCCATGCTATAGTCTATTCCACCAAACTAGACTGTAAACATTCAAGATGGCATCAATATAGCACACCTTTAAGAAGGCATACTCTTTACATTAATAATAATAATATCCATTCCTTCCATATGCCCAAACCATCTAAGTATGCTCTTCTTCATCTTACTGAAAACACCAGTATTACGTTCATATTCCTCTGTAATCACTTTCTTCTTTAAAAAACTGTGGGTATTTTTTCTACGACATTTTCTACAACATTATTTGTTAGTACCATCTACCTTCCATACGGGTTTGATGCTAGATTTGAACTGTATAAACTCTCGATAATTTATTTTCCATTCTACAGCCTATCACTAATGATATTTTCCATTCTACAGCCTATCACAGATAATGTATTTTCCATTCTACACCCATTTAGACTAGACGGTTAATATTCGATACGATCTCAATTTAGCACACCATTCTTACTTTTTACTTGAAAGATAACATTATTCATTAGTTCTACATGTCCAAACCATCTCAGCGTGCTCCTCCTCCACCTTACTCAACACATCAGCCTTAAGTTCACATTCATCCCTTATCATTTCATTCCGTATTCTGTCATACATTACCACTCCATGTACACCAAAATACTTTTATAAACTAGCATCTTAACAAATTTTGATATTCAATATTCCTTTTTCAGAGAGCATACCCTTTACTTGAGTGTGTATAATTACTGAATGATTAACTTTTTTTAAAAATAAAATCACCAACTTTCACTTCAACTGTCCTGAATTGCTTAGCCTTTTCTATATTAGAGTTCCTTTAGTACATACTTGTCATTTTGTCTTATTAATAAAGCACCTCTAATAACGAACAAACTCCCCTATCGATATAATCCTTTTTTTTTTTAAATCAATCAGTCAGTTTTCCTTCATTCATTCCTTCTACACACCCAAACCATTTCATAGTGCCCTTCGACGTCCTACTCAATACATCAGTTTTTAGTTCACATTCATCCCTAATCACTCCATTTCATATTCTATCATACATTGTCACTCCGTGTATTCTTCTCAGTATTTTTCCATGTCCACGTTTCATTCCCATAAATCAAAGTTGGTACTGATGTTCTGTTATGGACTATATCATCTTAGCACATTTTGAAACTACCCTGTTCGGGTATATCTACGATTTCTCTATATGAGTGAGTTTGGTGTCTATCCATGGCTTTATCCTACTCAGTTTCTGCTGGGCATGCTCGGGTATACCTCCTTGAGCGTAAGGAGAGATCTGCGTCTCCTGGTATACGTTGTCAGACTCGTTCGAGGAGTTGTGAGCTGTCCAGCATTACTACAAATATTAGCGTTAAATGTTCCTAACAATTACTTACAATTACAACTGTTCTCAATAACATACGCAAGAACGGGTCTTCCAGCCGCTATGCCTGTTGGAAGGGCCTTAACACTTTTGAACGGGACTGCTTCGGATATTGACATATTTCATATCACATTACCAAAAGCAAAAGTAAATTTTCTTCTAAGATTGAGCGCGTTAGAAAGCACTCATCAACGTACTTAAGTGACTTTGAATATATGTGTATGTTTGTGTGTATATGATATATGTGTGCATATGCATTATTTATTTATTAAATATAATTTTTTTAATTCTATACAATTTTTCTTTATTTTTAATGTAAACACTTCTTGTATTTTTCAAAGTAATTGGGCAAAACCTGTTTTGAGAAAATAAATAAATATTGACCAAAAAAAAACAATGTTTTGGTACATAAGGGTGGGTCAGCCTTCCATTCATATTGGCACTCTATATTTGTTTTATCAGTTTTCATTCATGCACTTCTTCTACACGTCCAAACCATTTCAAAAAAGCTCTCTCTCGTCGGCTCTTCTCGTTCTCAGGCTGTATATTCTTCGGTTATGGGTGTCGCGTTCATCTAGGCCGTTTCTCTGCAGGATTCTGAAGCACTGAGTTATCCAGGAGTTCTTTGGTCTTCCTCTGGACGGCTGTCGAGGAAGATCCACAGGCATTGCCTGATTTACCGTATGGTCTCCGTCTTATGTGCCCGTACCATCTCAGCTGTCGCTCTTCCAGCTTACTGTTTATGCCAGTGACTCCCAGGCTACCACGAATGCGTGAGCTTTTAATTATATATTTCAGTGATACTCCTGCCGACCACCTAAGCATTCATATTTCTGCTGTTTCAAGTTGCCTAGAGTAGGAGCTGTACATAGTCTAGCATTTTGAGCCATACATAATCGCAGTTCTAACGATAGTCTGGTATTATACCTTTCCTTTTAGTTTTATAGACATTTTTGGGTCACACAAGACTCCTGTTACCGATCTGAATTTTATCCAATCCACACTTATTATATGGTCAACATCCGCTGCGCACCCTTTTTCTTTGTAAATGAGTTGAGCCCAGATACTTAAATGAGTCACAGCCGGCTAATATTTCCCCATCCAGTTGCATTGAAGGAGTTGTAGCATTTGGGTCTTCAAATGGCAGGTACAGATATTCTGTCTTTTTCCTACTAATTTTTAAGCCGTTTTCCTCCAGGATCTTTCTCCATCTCTCCAGGCTGCTCTGCAAGTCACAATGGTTCTCTGATATCAGTGCTACATCATCTGCAAAAAGCATAGTCTTAAGGATACCGTTCATTCCATGATTTGCTAGATAATTCCTTGGACCGATCCTTGGTGCATCCCCACATTGATTGGAAATTCATGTGACGCTACACGCCGTTCGATATCCGTCTTAACTCTTCTATAACCTGTGAAAATATTATCGTAATAACAGAATTCTCAACTTGCTCTGATGTTTCACACATATGTCGCATCTTTTTTCCTTTGCCCTGCTAACTCAGTCAGTAGATCAAGATACTCTTATATAAATATTGCTATGGTATAATCACAGTGAAAGCTAGATATATCTCTGTCTGTCACGTTTAACGCTCTGGAGTTAATGCATTTTCGGAAACAGCGCTATCTAAGTAAGCATAATCATCATCAGTGATGTTTGAAGAAGTCCACTCCTCGACGAAATTACAACCTAAATTGTTGGCAACAAAAACAGCACAATTTACCAATAAGAATGGTTTTCTGAGAGCATTGCATCATTGTTCTGTCGTTTTGTGTTGTATAGATGAGAAAAGATAGATGTTTAAACAATGGCTGTTCCCACAACTGATTGCTGCTAGGAAAATAGGTGCTATAAAACTATTGTTTTCGATTTGACCACTGTCGGCGCCGGTGGTTTAGTTGTAAATATGTTTGCCTAACGATTTGATGACTTGAGTTCGGATCCAACTGGATCCGTTTAAAAACCTCGTGTCTTTATTGTCATCTTGATGCTAACTAAATAAAGTGGCTGCTAAAAACGGTAATTTATTCATTCAATCAAAAGACAATTTTATATAGGAGTTTGAGTACTTGGGCTTGCAAGAGGAATGACTTATGGAAGAGGTTTGTGTGTGGTGTTTTTTGTTGTTTTATATTCTTACAAATATGTATTTTTTTGTTTGTTTTATGTTTGTGTGTGGTATATTGTGGGATCAATGTTTTGGTATATCTGGAGTGATGAAGTGTGAGGAGTTTGATTTCGCGTGATGTATACATATGTAATTGAGTGTCACTGTTTGTCAGGCTGATGAGAATGTGCAACGGGGTTTTATATAATCCAAAATCGGAAAGAAGTATTTATTTATTTTTTCATGCTATATGTCCTCAGTGAGTTACAGGGAAAAGCCTAGTTTACTGGGGACACAACAAATGAAAAGCAACAAACCCAGATCCATTAAAATTTTGTGTCCAAATTAAATTATCTGTTGTTTTTTTTTTTCACAAATGATGTATATTTTTTGTCATGTGTAAAATAAATAAAAAAAAATTAAAAAATCTCTGTCGTTTCTCATTACCGAGGGCCATGATTTAAGGGATGTTGATGGTACACCAAATGGACCCGATTTTGAAGGAAGCTCAAGTAAGAAATTTGAATAATAGAAGATTGTAGATGGCGAGATGTATTCGATTTGTTCTCTCTGCCAACCCCGCAAGGGACAATATGTGAAGATGTGTAGGTATGTGTATCATCATCAACATGTTACCAGTTCATCAAAAAACATAAAATGTATCGAGTTATCTCGTAATAAAATATTACATATTTACATTCGTATATACAAGGCATCTCATTAGCGTTAACTTCTGTCGTTCGAGTGGAATACAGGCACCATTTCCCTATCGGAGTAGGCAGAAAAGAAAGAGCGTCAAACTTTCCTAACACAATACACATCCTTCACCTCTTATACATCCATTCATTTTCTCACACAGCTCCTACATTTTCTCCTTTCAAAACATCGTAAACTTAATCAAATCAAACTTTCCTTGGCCCTCCTCTACCAGACCTTCCACTCACATTTAGACTGCATATTTGTTAGTCTTTCCTCTTTCATTCGTTGCACGTGCCCACACCATCTCAGAGTGGTTTTCTCCAACACTCTTGCTCAATACATCAG
Organism: Odontocerum albicorne; assembly: GCA_949825065.1. NCBI lineage: Eukaryota > Metazoa > Arthropoda > Insecta > Trichoptera > Odontoceridae > Odontocerum > Odontocerum albicorne. The sequence goes on from OX463867.1 coordinate 14,748,591, forward strand.
CATTAAGTTCACATTCATCCCTAATCACTTCATTCCGTATTCTGTCATACATTGTCATTCTATGTATTCTTCTAAGAGTACCCATCTCTACAACATTTCATCGGTTCTTTTCAGTCTTGTTCCACGTCCACGTTTAACTCCCATACATCCCAAAGTTTAACTCCCATACCTCCGTGGCCTGGTGGTAAGACACTTGTCTGCCAATCCGGAGGTTGCGGGTTTGATCCCCGCTGGAATCCAAATTTTTCTAAATAGGATTCCAGTCTGGTTAACACTAAAGGCCTATAAAAACATCTTTCTGGTTGGTTGGAAGAGATTGCCACATGGAAATAAACTCGCCAGGTTAAAAAAAAAGTTGGTATTTAAATACTGTTGTAGACTATCATTTTAGTAGATATTTTATACTGTTTGATTTGAGTACATATGTTTTAGTGCTTCATTGACTATATTTCCTATCGCTACACGCTATTCAATTCAATTAATTTCCTCTAATCTTTCATTACTCACCCATATATCGCATTTATTGTTCTGTTAATATTTTCCATCACCATGATTAGTTAATGAATAACAAGTCTAGGGTCCACTATTTAAATGACACCGTTAATATTGCCTGCAACGTTCGGTGAGATATCTAAATTATTACGTTTAAATGTGATCAACAGTAATAAAATAAGGATTATTTATAAAACGCGGTTTAGAGACCAAACTCTACTCAAGTCCAGCGAAGCTTATTTAGAAACTCCGAGGCGATTTTAACCCTTCCTTCCCTGTGATGTGTAACTAGTACACATTGCTTCTAAACACTTTAATATCTCTATAAATATAATAAATACTGGGTTCAGTTTTTTGGTATTCCTTCGTAATACATTTACGCATTGAATGAAAAAAATAATATCAATAATAATTAACACTTATCGGCCACATCAGAGATATTTTGTGAAAATCGGGAATAAATTCACCAATATAATCAAACGTGTGCCAGTGTGTGATGTAGGTATATTCATTCTAAAAAAATCTCTATGGGTGAGGAAGCGATTTTAAATCGTTAATTTTTACATGTGTATTGAATACACAGCACAGGAAGGGAAAGGTTAAAAGCTCCTGCTTCTAGTAAGTGGCCAAGTAATTTTATGACGTTGAATTTAATACGTGTCTTTTCTCAAGAAATATCGATTTAAGTTTATCTAAGTCTTTTTTTTCACAGCCACTGTTTGTAATACTTTTCCGAAAGCACAGTGTTTTCAGTATCGAAGAAAGTTATTATTAAATGGGTAAGCGCTTTTCCGTCGTTAGATTATAGAGAAATATCACGTTTCTTGTCTCGGAGTGTCCATGATAGTTATTTATCTATCTACAGACCGCTCTATAACAGTTTTAGATAATGTAGATAAGATATTGTCTGTTTTTTTTTAATAAATGAGAAAATCCACAAACGTACAGTACCCGGCTGTAAGTAATACACATCGGTCTAAAGAAAGAGACTGTCGGCCATAATTGGCTTACTTCGGCTTTGTAGAGCGTCATTGAAGAATGTTTGAAGTATATGATATTTTCAGATAGGATAGAAATTGTAGAAAGATAAAGAAAAATATAAGTAGGCTGTTGTAGTCAAACGGTTAGTATTCACGCAAAGTAAACGAGAGCACCAGTTTCGATTCCTGACGGATTAAATTTTGGACTGGTTTCTTTTACTTTTATCGTTTAACATCTAAATAAATGTTTTCCTGTAGCTGCATACCATATGTATTTATATCACTACTAAAAACATAGCATATATATTTATATCACTACTAAAAACATACCATATTTATTTATATCCCTACTAAAAACATACCTTATTTATTTATATCACTACTAAAAACATACCTTATTTATTTATATCACTACTAAAAAAGTACCACATATATTTATATAACTACTAAAAACATACCATACATATTTATATCACTACCACATATATTTATATCACTACTACAAAAAAACCACATATATTTATATCACTACTAAAAACATACCACATATATTTATATCACTACTAAAAACATACCATATATATTTATATCACTATTAAAAACATACCATATATATTTATGTCACTACTACAAAAATACCACATATATTTATATCACTACTAAAAACATACCACTTATATTTATATCACTACTAAAAACATACCACATATATTTATATCCCTACTAAAAACATACCACATGTATTTATATCACTACTAAAAACATATCATATACTCGTATATTTATATCACTTCTAAAAACAAACCATATATATTTATATCACTACTAAAACATACCATATATATTTATATCACTACTACAAAAATACCACATATATTTATATCACTACTAAAAACATACCACATGTATTGTATTTATATCACTACTAAAAACATACCACATATATTTATATCACTACTAAAAACAACATAAAAATAGCGTTGTATAAAATTGTATAATGAAAGACTGCAGCAGATAAAATCTTGAAAATTTAATCTCCTTAACATCGGAACTTTATGTTTGATCCCTCAAGACTGTGTGCTTGCTGAAGTGCAGCAGCTTGTACACAATAAAACAACACACTCACAGGCATCTACCATTCATAAGATGGCTGACAAACATGTTAGGTGTTAACATAAGTTGTGTCCGTTTTTTTTTCAATTTACAAATGAGCACCAAAAGTAAAACAAAATGGTAAATGTTATACGTCATTCGAAAGAAATAATATGGATTAAGCGGTCCTCATCGAAGTCCACTGGTCGTCCGGAACGCTCCATGTCTTTCAGGTCGAAATTACCGTCATTGAAACGCTAAAAACTATCGACGAGCTGTCCTTTAATTCATAGCATCTTCACCGTACACTTCGCAAATATCGCGAGCAGCTTTGACAGCTTTATTCCCTCGATTGAACGCGAACAGAAGGACGTGTCGAAAATGCTCACTTTCGTCTACTTGACATTCCATTTTGAAAGCTTGTAATCAAATAAAATAATATATGTAACGTTAAAGCAAATACAATATCTTGTAGAGTAGAAAATTTTCTTTCGAATTACGTATAACCTTTACCATTTTGTTTTACTTTTGGTGCCTATTTTTAAATTGAAAAAAAAAACGGATACAACTTATGTTAACACCTAATACTAGATCACGAGGGATAGTCTATCGTATAGTATCAAAACATAAAAAAATATATTTGACCTTAAAATACACATTAAAAAAAAATCCAGTGATGGCAATGGGATTTTAAATATTTTTTTTACGATATATATTTTTATAAACACTTTAACCTCTGAAATAAAAAAATAAAATCTAAACTGTGCTCGTGGACATTCTTTAGACCCTTCTCTATTGTCAACAAATTAGTCAACAACAAAAGTACACATTTGACATTAGTGTATGTATGATAAAAAAAATGTACGTTTTTTTTTTACACAATCGCTGAACATTATCATCAAAATTATTCTCATCCTCAATTATATGACATATGTTGGACAATGGGATGTTTTTTAATATAAAATTCATATATTTACACAATAAAACGGTGTCGAGTCATTATTATTGTTATTTTTGTTACGAAATAGTATTTCAAAGTGTGTGACATTTTGTCATTCGGTAAAATATTTGATATTTAATTTCGAACCCTTTTCAATATATTAATGTCGTCGTTGTTCTGCGAAATAGCATTGAAGTCAAAATATTAAGTTTTGAGATAAATGCAATTTAAGTTTCGGAATCAAGCGATGTAAAATTAAGTTTTTAATAACATAAAATACAAACAGATGTTATTTAAAGACAGTTTATTTATTCATAAGAATTACTACAGAAAAAAATGAGATTGATAAAAAATAATTACCTAAAAATTAAAAATACGGACACCTGTTTTGGACTTAATCCTTTCTTGGTGAAAACAACTGTAAAAAGGTGACTGAAATGCTTCTAAAATATTATCTGTTGCCTGACTAGTCTACCTACAGTATTAGCTGGGACGACCAAGGTCTGAGTGAATGTGATGGAATACAAGTAGCCTGAACGAGTGGACTTGTTTTTGCTAAATAATTAGTGTAAGAATTGTTATCTAGTTATAAGTAGTATGTAGGTGTTAATTATTTCTAAGATCTCGTATATTAAGATTGAATAAATAAAATAAAATGATATGTAGAAAAATAAGATTAAGTAAGTTCATAAATGATAACATATAATTAAGATTAGTTAAGTAATAAATTTGTATAGGTATAGCCTTGACAAATGTTTGTACAATAATTTACTTTGTTTAATAAAAAAAAAAAAGCTTCTAAAATATTGTTTTTTCCATCATAATATAAATAGTCCAAAACCCGTACGGTTGTCGTCAAAGAAAGAATACTAGAATTGAATTTTGAATAAAAGAGAGCGAGAGAGGAATACTTCGAAACATATTGAAATTATACTGACCGGTGTAAAAGGGGACGACGTATAAATGATATACGATATGTTGTTTATACAATAGTTAAGGCATTAACGTTGTGGAGGTTTAAAGACATTGTAATTTATTTTTATCAAACACTGTTTATTCCACTTTTTTGTGACGGTATAACCCTACCGGTTTCAAGGCGCACGCCTCATCTTCAGGGGAGCACAAACGTCTTGTTTGTGCTCCCCTGAAGATGAGGTGAAAGCCTTGAAATCGGTAGGGTTATACCGTCACAAAAAAGTGGAATGAACAGTGTTTAATAAAAATAAATTACAATGATATACGAGTATATAAACAAGTTCTAGATTTATGAATATATATTTTCATAAATGTAGAATTTGTTTTACTTCCGTGAATATTTCACGGGTTGCAACTAGTAGTATTTATTCCGAATGACTTGATGTGTCGTGGTTTATTAAGTCATGATTCTTGCGCTGGTTGGCAGGGATAAATACCAACTGTGTAATTGCTTCGGGATGATATATTTTTTTATCTTTTCATAACAGCAAAACCATATTACTTTTGCACATAAATGTTTTTTCCATGTGTAGATAATATTTATATTTTAAGTAAAATGGTATCAAAAAGTCATTTTAAGCAAAAATGGACTTAAATGCTTTTCGCAGAACAACGACGATATATTATCATATATATATACGCCGTTTCCCTAGCATTTAGTTAGGCTGGTGTGTTAAATTAGATGAAAAAGAGCACGCTGAGGTAGGTTAGGACACGTGGAACGAATGAATGAGGAAAGACTTACCAAACAGATATAATATAGTGTAGATGTGAGTGAAACGTAGAAAGTCAAAGAAAACGTAGAAGTTGTAAGAGATGGATATATGTCGAAATAAGAAATTCTGGCGTTCTGTCCTCTATGCCTAGCCCGACAGGGAGATGTCATGATAGTGTTGTACGTATTTATGTACCACTCAATTCCCGATTTGTTGGAGTTACCTTAGGGTCACAACAACCGACAACCGATCGAGTGCCCCTGTAGGAGAGAATACTAATGACTTTTTAATGGTTTGTTTATGTTATATACATATTATTTTATGCTGCAATGCAATCTCTTACAACTCTCTGCTTAATTACTTTTTTTTGGGATGGAAACCGATTTGAGGGTATTTAAAAATTTTGGCTACCAGTTTTAGCATAGATTGCATTTTTTTTGCGATACCCTCGAGATTGCGACAGAAATTCTGCAAGTCTATAAAACATAATTCTGCAAGTCTATATAAAAATATTTACTAGTACAATCTCTGCTCTTTCCGATTCTGGACTATGCGGACGTATGTTACTTGGATGTTACAGAGGAAAAGCTAGACAAATTACAGCGTCTTCAAAATGTGTGCCTAAGATTCATTTTCAACCTACGTAAGTACGATCATATAACTTCATACCAGAAGGCATTGAATTGGTTGAATGTTAGAAATAGACGCCAAATTCACATACTGTCTCTATTGTATAATATCCTTAACTTTCCCGCCACCCCCTCTTATCTCGCCGAGAATTTTCAGCGTCTTTGCAATCATGGATTAGCGCTACGCTCAAACATATATTGTTTATTGGCCTTTCCAGTTCACCGCTCCTCTTTCTTTACGTCGTCCTTTAATGTCCATGCAGTGAGACTCTGGAATCAGTTACAAACCAATATAAGACTCGCTCCGTCCTTGGCATGCTTTAAGAAGCGACAGAAAAACCTCTTAATTTCTAGTCAGTAAAATAACGTGTTTCATTCCTGATTTTTCTTTTCCTTTCCTCTCCACCATCCCTTCCTTTCCTTTTGATTGATGATATCTCACTTTATATGAAAAATAATGTTCGGGTGATTGTCCGTCTTTGTTGGGTTCGTGGGCATGTGCTCACGTATATGTTTGTGGATTTCGTGGGGATGGATAGTCATTAGAATGATTTATGCGACTACGTAACTTGCTTCATTTACTTTTGTCTGGTAGGTTGGAAGAGATTGCCGCCTGGCAATAAACCCGCTAGATAGTATTTGCAATAAAAGTGGTAAATAAATAAATAATAAACATAGACCGTCTGTTTTGATAAATAAATATAAAAATACGTGTTTAACATTTTTCAAAGAATTTCTCAGAAATTTAGAAGAGATATTTAATTCTTGATAAAATAAAATACATCACTGTATCTTTGAGTAATTAGAGTGTGTTTATTTATGTATAGACGGTGTATGGCGTATGACTGTGAAGCATGGGCCGTGACGGCAGGCAAATGATGTGAGCATTCCGCACATGTGAAGGGGTACCGATGCGGCTCCTGACATCAATATTATTACCATATCGTATAGGTAACCTTGCAAGGCGAACATCGACGTTCTTCTTATTCTTTTTACTTCACCGTGGCCGCTCTCAAAGTGGATCGCATTTATTAATTCATTTTAAATGACAGTCTATCATTCCTCGTGATCGAGTAAGATTGTGAGCTATTCTTTTGACACTCAGATGTGTCGCTGCTAGAGAAGGAGTCCCTTTGGGCAGTTCCTTCTTCGTCACTACATGACGTCGCGCTCATAAAAAAAATATATTTCAATCTTCTAGTGTAGATCGTGCTGAATGTGTACATATTTTGTCACCAATAACAGCTTGGGTTGTGGTGAGATCGAACTGAACTGTCAGCCCTCCTATGGGTGAGAAAAAAAACAAATAAGATTTCAATATTCTAGTGTAGATCGTGCTGGATGCCCTTAATAACAGTTTTGATGATGGTGAGATTGAACTAAACTGTCAACCATCCTATGTATGGAAAAATCAAATAAGATTTCGATATTCTAGTGTAGATCGTGCTGGATGTGTACATATTTTGTCCCCAATAACAGGTTGGGTGGTGGTGGAATCCAACTGAACTGTCAGCCATCCTGTGGGTGGAAAAAACAAATAATATTTCGATATTCTAGTGTGGATCGTGCTGGATGTGTACATATTTTGTCCCCAATAACAGGTTGGGTGGTGGTGGGATCTAACTGAACTGTCAGCCATCTTATGGGTGGAAAAAACTAATAAGATTTCGATATTCTAGTGTAGATCGCGCTGAATGTGTACATATTTTGTCCCCAATAACAGCTTGGGTTGTGGTAAGATTGAACTAAACTGTCAACCATCCTATGGGTGTTAAAAAAAACAAATAAGATTTCGATATTCTAGTGTGGATCGTGCAGGATGTGTACATATTGTATCCACAATAACAGCTTGGGTGGTGGTGGCATCCAACTGAACTGTCAGCCATCCTATGGGTGGGAAAAACAAATAAGATTTCGATATTCTAGTGTAGATCGCGCTGAATGTGTACATATTTTGTCCCCAATAACAGCTTGGGTTGTGGTGAGATTGAACTAAACTGTCAACCATCCTATGGGTGAGAAAAAAACAAATAAGATTTCGATATTCTAGTGTGGATCGTGCAGGATGTGTACATATTGTATCCACAATAACAGCTTGGGTGGTGGTGGCATCCAACTGAACTGTCAGCCATCCTATGGGTGGAAAAAACAAATAATATTTCGATATTCAAGTGTACATCGCGCTGGCTGAGGACTTATTTTGTCCTTAATAACAGTTTTGGTGATGATTTGGTCGAACTGGACTATCAATCATCCTATGGGTCCTAACTGTTTTTATTAACATCTTGTATGGGGAAGTAGTGGGCAAGCGAAGGATTGGTGGGCAGATGAAGCGCTATAAGGACAGTCTGCAAGAGTCGCTGACTTTGTGCGGGGCGCCTGAGGACTGAAAGCAGGTGGCTCGGGACCGTGGATGATGGAGAACCACCTGTTCTTGGGCTGATAGCTTCTTCTTCTCTGGTGCTGCGGACATGCGTCAGTGTTGCCAGGCGACTCAGCAGGATCCAAACGCTTATTTATTAATTTTCTCAAAACAGACTTTGTCCAATAACTTTGAAAAATACAAGAAGTGTTAACATTAAAAATAAAGAAAAATTATATAGAATAAAAAATAACGTATATGCTTACATATATACACACGAACATACACATATATTCAAAGTCACTTAAGTACGTTGATGAGTGCTTTCTAACGCACTCAATCTTAGAAGATAATTTACTTTTGCTTTTGGTAATGTGATATGAAATATGTCAATATCCGAAGTAGTACCGTTCAAAAGTGTTAAGGCCCTTCCAGCAGGCATAGCGGTTGGAAGACCCGTTCTCGCGTATATTATTGAGAACAGTTCTTGCCGGCGCAGTCTAGTGTAATTGTTAGGAACATTTAACGTTAATCTTTGTAGTAATGCTGGACAGCTCATTACAACTCCTCGAACGAGTCTGACAACATATACCAGGAGACGCAGATCTCTCCTTACGCTCGAGGAGGTATACCCGAGCATGCCCAGCAGAAACTGAGTAGGATAAAGCCATGGATAGACACTAAACTTACTCATATAGAGATATCGTCTGTGACATCTGCGTGAGGAAATGCGCATCTAGGATCGAACTGTTTTCTCACAGAAAATCATATTATGATAGATTTGGAAAAGCAGTTCAAGATTGACGTTGGAGTGGCGAGAGGATCCTCAACGACGAGACCCAGCAACGACGAGACCAAGCAACGACAACGATTATCATTAATACGTATGTAAATAAATAGGATAACGAGGGATAGTGTATAGTTATACAATACAATAATACAGTACATGTTTCTGTATAAGTCTTTATTTTGAAGATGTTATCATCTCTGTCTACCCTAATAATAATAATAATAATTAGACAACCGCATTACAAAGGCTGAAACTCGGGTGAATTAATACCAAGATAGCTGTGAACAATGTTATAATGGAAAAAAATCTACAAACGTTTGTTTTAACCTTTCCGAGAACACTGACTTGTTTCGCTTGCTCGATTAACGTCAAAACTTATTTTTTATAACAAACACTAGTAATAAACCTTAATAATGATGGAAGTCATTTTTTCCTCAATATGACACATTTTATGTCGTCATGTTGCTGCTTCTCTAGTATCCCGCTTGCTTGTTATGATTGACGCGATCGTTTCTTCCTTTTAGCATGTGCAGCTCTTAGCAGCGGCCATCTTGTTGTTTTATTCATAAATAATGTCCTTAATACTTTAAAATATTTTATTTATCTTGTAGAAACATTAAAAAAACTTACATTTGAACCTTTTCAAACCTGAATTAATTCTAAGGTTTTAAAAATGTACCCTTACTTGTGAGTTATTATGAATTATGTACATTAAATGCAAGATTATGTCGTATTAGTTTAAATATATGCAAGAGGAACGACTTGTAGAAAAGGTTTGTGTGAGCTCTTAAGTATGGTGTTTTTATGATTATGTGCGGTATATTGTGGGATGAACGTTTTGGTCTGTCTGGAGTGATGAAGTGTGAGGAGTTTGATTTCGCGTGATGTATACATATGTAATTGAGTGTCACTGTTTGTCAGGTTGATGAGAATGTGCAACGGGGTTTTATATAATCAAAAATCGGAAATAAGAATCGATTAATTTTTTCATGCTATATGTCCTCAGTGAGATACAGGCAAAAACCTAGTTTACTGGGGACACGACAAATCAAAGCATCAAACCCAGATCCATTAAAATTGTGTCCAAATTAAATTAACTGTATTTTTTTGCATATTATGTATATTTCTTGTCATGTGTAAAATAAATAAATGAATAGATGGCGCCCAAAATGGAAGAATTAAGAGAGATATCGAACGGCGTGTAACGATAGGAAACAAAGTCAAAGGGGTACTTAAATGTATACATTTGAACTGGACAATATCAATGCCAGCGACGATGATATTCCATAATAGGTTTTTGTGTGCCAACTTTGATGTAGGAGTGAAACGTGGACGCCGAAAATTAATGATAAGGACCAAATAAATGCTGTAGAAATGCATGCATTGAAAAGAATACTAGGGGTAACAATGGTGGAAAGAATACGGAATGAAGTGATTAGGGAAGAATGTGAACTTAAGGCTGATGTGTTGTGTAAGGTGGAGGAGGTCACGCTGAGATGGTTTGGACGTGTAGAATGAATAAAAGGAGTAAATAAATAATTAAACAAAAGTAGTTCAAACATGAGTCGAAGGTGTGTGAGAGAAAGATGATTTGTGAAAGAAAGTGAGGGAAGTATGGTTGGATCATGTGATTTATATTTTGAAAAAAAAAAAGGAAACGTAGAAGATGTGTATGGGTGTGGAGGAGACTTAGGATGATCGAGATATGAAAGTCTGATGTTCTGTCCTCTTTGCCTACCCTGACAGGGAAATGGCGTGATGGTATGTAACAATAATGTACGTTTTACTGTATAGAAAATAACTGTAACGCAATAATTGTATTCACAGCAACAGTCTTGAATCTTTCCGTCTTGTTCGAATAAAAAGTCTAATTAAAATAATAATTTAATGACGTAAAGCTGGGACGTGGTGTACACCAATATCCCGGCCACATGATAGTTGTATGCAAGTTGATAAAAAGTACAGTAAACATAAGATTATAGCGAAATCATTTGCATAACAAGTTATTTATTGTGTTCATGATTATAACGTCATGTACGCTTAGCTTTTATCACGCCATATCTAAATGAAAAGGGGTAGGTAGAGAGAAGTTATCTAACGGACACAATTACTTCCTCTTTTATTTTTACTTTAGAAAAGTTGTTGTTATTTAGATTGTTTTCAGCTTGGGTCATTTGTGAACTTCACAACGGATGGTAAAATATAATATAGGGTCTTTCAAATTGAGCGGTTTTTTAATAAATTCTTAGATTAAATACAGATGGCGTCGCGAACTTGCCTGGGTCTTGTGACATTTGAAAAGTGTAATTTATGACATTTATAAAAATTGAGTCGTATACAATACAACAACGCGTTCGAATTGTTGAATTATTTTATGTATTGTAATCTTCGGAAACGGTGATGTTAATTGTCCACCAAGATCATGTGATCTGACACCGTTGGACTATTTTCTCTGGGGTTACGTGAAAAACCAGGTCTACAAGAAAGACTCCCGATCAATTTATGAGTTGAAGGACGAAATTATTCGCGTTATTGGTGAGTTAGAACCGCAATTATGCCAAAATATCATATAATTTTTTGACAAAAGAGTGGACATCTGTGGAGCTGCAAGAGGTGGACATTTGGCGGATATTGTTTCTTTGTGTTTAAATGTCATACTTGATACTTCAATGAGCTTTAAAGATTTTTTTTAAATCAAAGCAAATTGAGTGTTTTATTTAAGAATAAAAAAAAAAGAATTAAAAAAACCGCTCAGTTTGAAACATCTTTTACATGCAGGATGGTAACTTTACAATCTGACCTGACATCATAATCAGTCTGCATTCATCCATATAGACTTCTTTAAGTTGTTTACGTGTTTTATCCACCCAGCATGCTTTTGAAAGGAGAAAACATGCCGTAGAAAAATTCTTAATTTTCTTTAAAGCATTTTGCCTAAATTCATCCACTACAGAATATAGGTCTATTCAAGTGGTTTCCAAGAAATCCTGTCATTTGCTATAGTACTGCTATACAAAATGATTCACTCGGTGATTGATGCACCTCACTTACTCGCGAGCATTTCATTTCGTATTCCCACTAGATCCACAAGACAGCTCAATCCCTTTTATACCGAAAATTGCTATAATATACTAATTATAAAATCAACTCCTCTATAATTCGTATGCAAAGAGTTTTGCAACAATTTAGATATTTTTAATATATAGTATTCACCAGAATGTCACAGCAATATTTAGAAATAGCTACTAACTTTGTGCTCTCCTTTATTCATATAAATAACGTAATATAAACAAAACATTAAGGACAATACTTTGCCTCTGGAGTTGAGTAACCCTGCATCAACATGTGGAAGGTTTCTATTCTGCAAAGCAACTTGCATCTCGTTCTACAAGTGAGCCCATGTGTTTTATATATCTCAAGATCTATCCATAAAATTCTCAAAAAAATCTATTTTTGTTGTATGTAAGCGTCCCGTTTAAAAAAGTTAATGTCCTTATAACAAATTATTTTCATTTATACAGCTATATTAAACTAAACAATATTTAATCAAATAACACACAAAAGCTCCAGACCGCACAAAGAGGCATGGGAGGGATGCATGTTGGGATATACTAAAAGAGACCGTAAACGAAACACCTGGATTCGCAATATAACAAAGGTAGAAGACGTTATAAAAGTGTGCAAAAGAATGAAGTGGCAATGGGCAGGACACGTAGCAAGAATGTCAGACTCCCAGTTGACATCTGAAATAATCCAATGGTTCCCAAGAGGTATTAAGAGTCACAGAAGAAAACTTAAGGTACGCTGGGTAGATGATATCAGGAAGCATGGCAGCATCACATGGCATCAACAAGCAAAACACTGAACTATTTGAAGTCAACTTGGGGAGACCTTCATCCAGCAGTGGATCGACCTTGGTTGATAATTATGATTAAACTAAATTAAGAAAAAAGGTTAAATATTTAACACTAGGCAACAAAAAATGATTCGTTGCCCCAAAAATCGAAATATACCGTAATGTTCTTTCGATGCTGCCATTTTAAAGAAAAATCGATTTGCTTGTGCGTGTTTTCGTTTAGTTTTTCAAGTGGGACATGTTTTAGCGGTCCGGGAGTATTGTGAAGTAAAACTATTTTTAAATTAGTTGATTATTTAGAAAATTTAAAATATAATCTACAATAACTTTAATACAGTTTAGTTAATTTTTTTTATGAATAACGTTTTGGTACTGTGGCAAAAGACGATTGTCTCTCAACCCGGACCCTACGGGTTCTATTCCCGTTAAACAAGATTCCAAGCTGGGGTTTGCTTAATGCCTCTTAAAAATATTTCTGGTTGGCTGGAACAGAATGCCATAAGGTAATAAGTCCGATAAGTTGTATTGTATACAAAGAAAATGTAATGCATTATAAATATTTTAGCCAAACGTGAGGTAGAGGGGGTGTCTTGTTGTGTTTTGTTTTGTCGGTGTCTCCAAACAGAATTATTTATCCGGTTCAACGCACCAACGCACCTCGAGACCAGTTGCTGCTGTACACGTAACTTTTCCATCACCTGAAAAACTACTACCCTAAGAGCAGAATTCCTCAACTTGCTTTAATTTTTCATTATCCACCAATACGCCGCATTTACTTTATATTTCACACTTTTCTGTCTACTTTAATTTGGATTTCGAAATATTCATTCTAAGATATTTCTTTTCGCATCTCTCATATAATTTACTTATCAAACCCTCCAATACATCTTCACTCTCTTTCAGCACCATCATATCATCAGCATACATCAATTCGTATACATTCCCATTCGACATTTACAACCACCCAATAATGACTTAAGAAAAATCGATTCACTTAAAAACAAAAAACACTGGACCATACCTTTTTTTAATTTTCTTTTTTCTTGTACATTTTTTTAAAATCAGATACAAAAGTGTTGCAGACAAAATAATGAAAACATCGCGTGTTAATATTATAACTAAAGCAGCGATATGAATCTGAGAAGAAAAATATTATCCGACGGCTCACATATAAAATCATATATTATTCTATGGGAATTCTTTTTTCCTATTGGATAGCTATTTTTCAACCTGCTTTTTGAATGTACAGAGTGGCCCAAAGTCACTTTTCCATTTTAAAAGAAAATAACTTTATTATTTCTATGTTGTTTCTATCTTACATATCAGTAGTAACGTAAATAAATTGGACAGATTAGAGGCTCTAGAAATGTCTAAGTCAGTACATCGATCCGAACATCTGGTGAACAGTTATATCCCAAAAATATCTCCGCTCTTAGCCGAAATCGTCCCATGCCTCCCTCACCCCTCAGCCTCCAACCGTTGAAGAGTGTTTATCGGTACCATTTCGAACAGAATTTAGTCTTGTTTGTGCTCCCCTGAAGATGATGTGAAAGCCTTGAAACCGGTAGGGTTATACCGTTACAAAAAAGTGGAATAAACAGTGTTTGATAAAAATAAATTACAATGTTTATTATTTCGTAATAATTCACATTTATGAACAGAAAACATGTCTTGAGAATTATTTTTATGTTGTTTTAAAAATTACATCGTTTAAATAATTGACATTTTGGGTGACGAGGCCCACTTCCACCTAAACTGATTTGTTAATAAACAAAATATGCAATTTTGGGGGATAGAAAATCCAAGAATAGTTCATCAACGTAGTCTGTACCCCGTAAAAGTAACGGTTCGGTGTGGTGTAAATGCGGAAAGAGTTCTTGGACCTTATTTCTTTGAAGATGAGGTAGAAACCCACTAATCGTCAATGGCGAAAGGTATCGAGAATGCTAGAGAATTTCGTGCGTCCTGCAGTCGAGGACACACCAGAGGTATGGTGGCAGCAAGATGGTGCTGCAGTCGAGGACACACCAGAGATACCATATGGTAGCAGTAAGATGGTGCTACTGCTCATACAGCTCGCCCGACAATTGAACTCTTTTTCGCGAATAATTTCGCGAAACTCTGAAATCAAGTGGCCGTCACGCTCACCTGACTTAACTCCTCCAGACTTCTTTCTATGGGGGTTAATGAAAGATAGAGTATACCGTAACAATCCTCTAACCATTCAGCAACTGAAGGCCAACATTCGTGAAGAAATTGAAGAAATAAGCCAAGAAACATTACGACAGGTGATGGTTCACGCCTTAGAAAGAGCGCGTCAGTGTGAAGAGCAAAATGGCAGTTATTTAAAGAATGTAATATTTAAAACTAAACAAAATTTATTTTAAAAAAGTGCGTTTTCTGTTTATAAAAAAATACGTGTGAATTATTAAGCAATGAAAAAGTTATTTCTTTTTAAAATAGAGAGTTGACTTTTGGGCCACTCGGTTTATTTGTAATTTTCTTTCATATTGAAATTAACTTGAATAGAAAAAAAGGGGGAAATTTGAATAGAAAGAATAACATAATTTTTTTCAAAATATTGTATGATGTTTCAGTTTTATCGTAGAAATATGTTTTTCGTAGTAAAATCAAGACATAAATTCTTAGATGATTTGACAACATAGAGAGAATTTGATTTATACGAGTATGGTCGATCTCGAACATGACAATTCTGATTGCGAGAGATAGAAATTATACATTTATACGTATATACCATCACCCCATTTCCATGTAGGGGTACGCAGAGAGGACAGAGTGTCATACTTTCTTAACGTGACACATCCTTAGCCTCCTATTCATTCATATACTTTCTCATATAACTTCTACGATTTCTATGACTTCTTTAAAAAAAAACAATTCGCTTGATCTAACCATGTTTTTCTTGGTCTTCAAGTTAAAATTGATAATCAGGAGATTGGTAAAAAGGTCGATAAAACTTTTATGGTTAATTATAAAAATCAAAATTAAAGGCTTCAATAGTTATACACATATATACTTTATTTATTTACTAAGTGACGAGTGTTTCGTCATATAACGGCCTTGTCAAACTGTGGGTGAATCTTAGCTCCGTAGCTATGTATCTTCTTCTTCTTCTCAGTGTCATGTCAGGTTCCCCCAACGTTGAATATCACCTGAGAGTAGGCATCTTAGTCCCCGGCAGCCCGAAAAAAATCCCCAACGCTCCTTATACCAGTCCAATCATGTATATTGTGGAACCAGGAGATTTGCCTCCTGCCAACACGTCTTTGACCTTCTATTTTGCCTTGGATGATCAGGTGCAGTCATTTGTGCTTTTCTCCTCTGAGTACATGACCCAAATAGGACACCTTTCGGATTTGAATATTAGTCAGCAACTCTCTATCAATTTTGGCTCTTTGAAGAACCCTCGTGTTGCTAACCACATTTTATTCAATAAAATTGAATAAAATAGAATAAAATAAAATAAATAAATATGTAAAAAAATAGTCACGAACGGTAATCGAACTTGCAACACCGGGATAAAAGACAGGCTTACCAACATGCTGGGGGAAAATATATATAAAGCATCTTAAAAAACGCGCACTTTTGAAATCCAACGATAACTTTAAAAAAGTTTGATTTTTAACTTAAAAAATGACGCAGTCGAGAGCAGTTGTGTAATAAATTTCCATTAGTAGGACAAATAACCCACCCAGAGTTTAAATAACAATATTTATTTAAACAAATCATCAAATTATAATTAAAAATATAGCAATTAATTATCTATGTGCTGTTGTATAAGTATATTATATCTGTAGTCAATTAGTGAGGAAGGAGGCCCATACTTGGCCATCCGACACGAATCATTTATTTATCTTTTTAAAATATGTTCAATTATTATAAGTGTCTTATATTTTGTTTGTCTTTGTTGTTTATATGTTGTGGAAATAATTTGTTTAGTCCAACACTGTTTATACCTTTATTATTTATAGTTAAGGCATAAACATTGTAGAGGTTTAAAGACATTGTTATTTGTTTTATCAAACACTGTTTATACCTTTATTGTTTATAGTTAAGGCATTAACATTGTAGAGGTTTAAAGACATTGTTATTTGTTAAGTCCAACACTGTTTATACCTTTATTATTTATAGTTAAGGCATTAACAGTGTGGAGGTTTAAAGACACTGCAATTTGTTTTATCAAACACTGTTTATACATTTATTATTTATAGTTAAGGCATTAACATTGTAGAGGCTTAAAGACACTGCAATTTGTTTAGTCCAACACTGTTTATATCTTTATTATTTATAGTTAAGGCATTAATATTGTGGAGGTTTAAAAACATTGTAATTTGTTTTACCAAACTCTGTTTATTCCACTAAATGTAACGATATAACCCTACCGGTTTCAAGGTTTTCATCCTCATCATCAGAGGAGCACAAACAAGACTTGTTTGTGCTCCCTTTATGGTGAGGTGAAGACATTGAAACCGGTAGGGTATACCGTTACACAAAGTGGAATAAACAGAGTTTAACTAAACAAATTACAATGAATTATTTATAGTTAAGGCATTAACATTGTGGAGGATTAAAAACATTGTAATTTGTTTTACCGAACTCTATTTATTCCACTTATTATAACGGTATAACCCTACCGGTTTTAAGGTATTCACCTCATCATCAGAGGAGCACAAATAAGACTTATTTGTGCTCCCCTGATGATGAGGTGAAAACCTTGAAACCGGTAGGATTATACCGTGACATAAAGTGGAATAAACAGTATTTGATAAAACAAATTACAACATAATGTCTATTGGTCTTCCCAGTTCACCGCTCTTCTTTTTTTACGTCGTCCTTTACTGTCGATGGAGTGAGTCTCTGGAACCAGTTACAAACCAATGTTAAACTGGCTCCATTCTTGGCATGCTTTAAGGTTTTTTTTTAATTTATATTCAGTAATATAACGTGTTTCATTCCTGATTTAACTATCCTTTCCTTCACCCCTTCCTTTTCCTTTGATTGATAATACCTCACTTTTACTTATATTATTTCATAAAGTTGAAAAATCATTTGAATTTATTTTGTGACCATGTAACTTTCTTTACTTACTTATGTCAGTTTGGTTATTTGGCTGGCAATAAGCCTGCCAGATTATTTTACAATGAAAATATTCGGAAAAAATACAGAGTGACCCATAAGTTATAAGTGAATAATTCTTATTTTAAAAGTTCATATTTTAAAGCTTCATCATAACGAGGGATTTTACCCAATTAGGATCGTGAAGAAAACACATTTAACTAATAGAAATTAATCACTCGGCTACATTTAATCCTAATTTGGTGAAGCATCTTAACTATTCGTACACAGGTTCGAGTCCTGGGGTCGGGAAATTGAAAGAATGTTTATTAAACTGTTAATTTTATTCGTTAAGGTGTTAAAAAAAGGATTTATTGTTTTCAAAATAAATTATTATTTGTTTACCCAAACACTGTTGATTTCACTTTATATAACGGTATAACCCTGCCGGTTTCAAGGTTTTCACCTCATCGTCAGGGGAACACAAAAGGGTTATACCGTTATATAAAGTGGAATAAACAGTGTTTGATAAAACAAACTTTCCTTCCGTGGTTGCAGTCCTAAGACTGGTTTGCAGCAATTTGAACTCTTCTCCTCCATTCCCCCCTGTCCTGTGCGGCTCTTTTTAAGTCTGTATATGTTGAGCAGCGCACGTCCACCGACAGGTCCTCCAGGTACTCTCGGCGTGGGCGTCCCCTAGAGTTTGTCCCCTCGGTCATACCCTCCATTATGGCATGCAAGAGGCCCTCTTGTCGTATTATATGACCGATCCATCTTGCACGCCTTTCGGACAGGATCCTGAGCAGGTGCCTTCCTCCTTCGATTCGTTGGAGAACCTCTTCATTTGTGATCTTAGACAAAAAAAAATAATTTAAAAACAAACTACAATGTCTTTAAACCTTCACAGTGTTAATGCCTTAACTATAAATAATATAGTCTATCGAAACCGGTAGGGTTATACCGTTTTATCAAGTGGAATAAACAGTGTTTGCTAAAACAAATTACAATGTCTTTAAACCTTCACAGTGTTAATGCCTTACCTATAAATAATATAGTCTATTGAAACCGGTAGGGTTATACAATGTTTAATGCCTTAACTATAAATAATATAGTCTATTGAAACCGGTAGGGGTATACCGTCATATCAAATGGAATAAACAGTGTTTGCTAAAACAAACTACAATGTGTTTAAACCTTCACAGTGTTAATGCCTTAACTATAAATACTATTTACTAAATACTTTGTCAAAGAATGATGGGAGTCGAATAAATGTTAAGGAAATGCGTGTATTTGAGAATTATACATGGGGTGATAATCTGTGAACGTGATAAGGAATTAAGTGATAAGGGATGAAGTGAAAAGGGATGAATGTGAACTTATGGCTCATGTGTTGAGTAAGATACTGAGGAGCATTCTGAGATTATTATTGGCATATTTTTTTATTTAAATATATTTATATATATTTATTTATTTTCTCAATACAGGCTTAGCCCAATTACATTAAAAATTACAAGAAATGTTAACATTAAAAAATATATATTAAGAAAAAAAATAATGTATATGCAAACATATATACACATATATTCAAAGTCACTTGAGTACGTTGATGAGTGCTTTCTTACGCGCTCAATCTTAGGAGATAATTTACTTTTGCTTTTGGTAATGTGATATGAAATATGTCAATATCCGAAGCAGTCCCGTTCAGAAGAGTTAAGGCCCTTCCAACAGGCATAGCGGCTGGAAGACCCGTTCTTGCGTATGTTATTGAGAACAGTTCTTGTCGGCGCAGTCTAGTGTAATTGTTAGGAACATTTAGAACGATTGAGTGAAGAAAGACTTACAAAAATAAATGAACAGTGCAAATTTCAATGAAATACTGTGCAATACCTAATCGGTTAGCGGGAGTTAAGGGTTCAATTCCAGTTGGAGACCAGATTTTAAAAAACATCCTGTTTGGTTTTCAATTAAGGCTTTTTTTAACATTTAAAGCGATTGGCATATGCCATTAAATCTGCGATATTGTATTTAGTCAAATGTGACGTGTTTATATTGTCATTTATCAAAATCTACCCCACCAAACCATAAATAGATTTTAATGTTTTGTTCAATATCTCTTTCTCGCTTAGTCATTCATATACTCGTTTCGCCATTCTTTCGTCATCCATTCTCTTCACACGTCTAAACCATTTTAAAGCTCGTTTTTTTATCTTAAACATTTTTTTACTATGAGTTCGTTTCTGGTGCACATGGATAATAAATAAATATAGGTTTATTGATAATAGCAACACAGTATGTATAATTGAAGAGTAAAACTCATAAACCACATAACAACCATGTTTTTTATTTTTATTTTTTTATGGAAAAACAGTCTATCAACAAGTGACAATATACCCATAAATGACATATACTACCTTAAGCAAATCAGGCCACCGTGTGGCGCTGTCAGTCACCCGATTGGATTTTTTTTGTTAGGTTACCTCATCTATCATTGACACTTCCCTTCAAAATTCAGCGTCATAGCTTGACATTTGTAAAAGTTACGGTGTACTGAGTACATCTACCTTTGTGCGTGTTTTCGATTTTTTACAAGTTTGAAAATGGCATCAACGAGTTTGCATTCAATTTTGTGGGAAAACGGATTAAACGGTCCGCAGATCTTGGAAATGTTGGAAAAGTGTTTGTCGGTGGCACGAACACTTCAGAAGTGGTCGTGAGTCGGTCGAGGATGACGAACGCAGTGGCAGTCGAAAACCGATGAAAACATCGATAAAATCAAAAAAATGTTGGCCGAAAACCGCAAATTGACCACCAGAGAGCTGGCAGAGGACTTGAACATCGCTAATGGATCCGCCCAAGACATTTTGGTTAATGATTTGGACCTCATCCATGTTCATTCTCTTTCTTTTCATTTTTTTCAAATAAAATGTCTTAAACGATGTCCTTTCACTTTTTCCTTGGTCTTTATCTACCTCAAGTATAATGACATTTCTATGTAAAAGGTCTTTCAAATTGAGCGTTTTTTTTTAAATTCTTGGATAAAACACAGATGGCGTCGAGAACTTGCCTGTGTCTTGTAACATTTGAGAAGTGTAATATGTAACATTTATAAAAATTGAGTCGTATACACTACAACAACGCGTTAAAATTGTTGAATTATTTTATGTCTTGTAATCTCCGGAAACGGTGATGCTAATTGCCCACCAAGATCATGTGAACTGATACCGTTAGACTATTTTCTCTGGGGTTACGTGAAAAGTCAGGTCTATAAGAAAGACCCCCGATCAATTCCTGAACTGAAGGATGAAATTATTCGCGTTATTGCTGAGTTAGAACCGCAATTATGTCAAAATGTCATCGAAAATTTTGACAAAAGAGTGGACACCTGTGGAGCTGCAAGAGGTGGACATTTGGCGGATATTGTTTTTTTGTGTTTAAATTTCATATAATTATACTTCAATGACCAATAAAAATGATGACCAATAAAAAGTTTTATTCAAGAATAAAAAAAAATTGAATTAAAAAATCGCTCAATTTGAAAGACCCTATATAAGGAGCAGCATGACATTTCCATATTTAGCAGACGTTGTCTTTAGTTACATGAAACAGTCTCACATTTACTCAAAAACCTTATAATCTAAATATTATTGCATCAGTAAAAATAATTATTTACACATATTTTAATATACTCGTATATATTTTTAAGCGGTATTATTTTTTCGAAAATAAGTTTCTTGTGTGTATGTGTAAGTTTTTTCTTCTTGTTTTTAACAAGTTGTTCACGAAGAGGGGCGGGGTAGACAGAGAGAAGATGATTTCTTAAGAATATTAAGAAAAAGCATAAAAAAAGGTTGCCTGCAAGGTCTCTGTCAAGTTGTTGCCAACATGTGGTTTTTGAGTTCTTTATTTATCAAATAATTATTATAAAAGTAATTAATTTAATGTTATTACTATGGAATCGTCGCCTCACTGTCTTGCCTTCAGTCAAGAAATCTGGAAGGCTCTGGATCTAATCGATAATTCATTCGTTCAATTATAAACGAAGCCTTTTGTCAAGCGTAATTTTTTTTATTCCCCTTTTCTGTTAAGGGGGTATTCTCATTTCATGGGCCCGAAAAATCGACGATTTTTAAGTTTTTTTTTTTCAGTGAACGAACAATTTTTTTAAATTGTTGTTTTTTTTAGACATATCTATTTATTTTTTAAAAACATTTTTATAAAATTTCATGATAAAAAAAAAACATATTTGTTGTTATTAAGTCGGGAGTTAGGCCGCCTGTACATGGAGGGAGTCCATTTTGCCCATAATTGTGTCTGTTGTACAAGTCTGAAAATTAAAAAAAAAAACTTCTTTACTCAGAAAGCATGTGGCTATAGCCGGTACTACAATCATGAAAAAATAATAATTAGAAAAAAATGGCAGCTTATTGAAGTTAAAAGTCGTTTTTAAAATATTTTTTTTGTCTTTAGAGGAGTGAAAAAAATCGAAAAAATGAATCGGTTGAAATTATTTAGTACCGGCTATAAAGAGAGGTATAACAACGAGAATAAGAACTTATTAATTAAAATCGGTTAATTAGTTTTTGAGTTATTATGGGGAATATTAAAAAAAAGTGATTTTTCAGGAAACGCGTTTAAAGTTTCAAATGCGATTTTTACACGAATTAAAGAAAATATTTTCAACTTACTGTTAATGAGCAATTCCAGGGCCATATAAACTTGTTAAAAAATCCCAACAAACTAAATATCAATTCATCATTCCAAGAATTGGACGAGAATTCTTGGAAAGTAAGGCGGCTGCCATAACAATAGACGACACGAAAGCTGCGAAGCTTAGGTCATTTTTCGATCGGCGCGCTCGACTATAAACCCTCATAACTTTTCGAATTTTCAAGATTTTTGAAAAATTTTTATTGGAAATGATTCAAAAAAGATTATAAAAAAATAAAATCGATAAAAAAAATCCAAATCAGAATACCCTCTTCTTGTATGTCTTAATTGTATGTTTCGAATCTGTGTCTGAATTAAAAACAAAATTGTGTCTGAATTAAAAACAAAAAAAATGCTTTCGGAGTGGAGTAGAACTGTGAGATCGATTTCATCTTCACCGAGAAAAAAAAACATTGTTCCAAATCGACCAAATTGGGTCAAATTGGGACAAGCATCGACAAAAGCCTTAACATAAAGTATTATGTTAAGGCTTTTGTCGATGCTTGTCCTGTGGCGTGGAATGGAATGACACTTGAAAACTATCAACCTATGGGAGGTCTTAAATAATATTTAAATTTATGGTTATATATCAACCCTTAACACATACACAACACTCAACCTAAAGCCGAATGTATTACTACCACATATCGGAAGATCTACAAAGGTTTCTTTGTAGTTAGCCTTCTTTTGATAAGTTTTCTGCGGTTTCTTACCAAATATATATTTCTAAACATATGCAGACGCGGGAAGTATTATTTAATAACCACTTTACCCTACTTTTTTTCTCCTTTTATTTATTTTGAAATATTTTTAAAGAATTGTAAGACTCGTTGAAGGGATATTGTCGACACTCTGTCGGTGATTCTCAGTACTTCTAGAATGGAGGTGTTAGTTCACCTTGCTGTCCATGGAATCCGTAACATTCTCCTTCAACATCACATTTCAAATGGATCTATTCTACGTCTCTTACTTGCTCTCAGAGTCCAAGTCTCTGCGCCATACATGCATATTGCTGAGACGACAGACTTAACTAGGCACATTTTCGTCGTGATGATGATAATTCTGCTCTTTTATATTTTTTCCAGCTTTGAAATCACATTTTTTGCCATTCCAGTTATTTCCACCTCAACCTTGCATCTTCCACTGTTGGTAATACTGGACCCTAAGTATATAAAGTCAGTAATCACTTCTGTACCATGATTTATATTATGTATTAAAAAATATTACAAAGACGAGATACTTAACTAGGCGCATTTTTTTAATAACGTCATTAAATTTGTCGATCTATTTAAAATTACATATAGGGAATTGGGTAAAACATTCGCAGGCACATATAGGGAATTGGGTAAAACATTCGCAGGCACACATAGGGAATTGGGTAAAATATTCGCAGGCACATATAGGGAATTGGGTAAAACATTCGCAGGCACATATAGGGAATTGGGTAAAACATTCGCAGGCACATATAGGGAATTGGGTAAAACATTCGCAGGCACACATAGGGAATTGGGTAAAATATTCGCAGGCACATATAGGGAATTGGGTAAGACATTCGCAGGCACATATAGGGAATTGGGTAAAACATTCGTAGGCACATATAGGGAATTGGGTAAAATATTCGCAGGCACATATAGGATCTTGAGTAAAACATTCGCAGACACATATAGGTAATTGGGTAAGACATTCGCAGGCAAATATAGGAACTTGGGTAAAACATTCGCATGCACATATAGGGAATTGGGTAAAACATTCGCAAGCACATATAGGGACTTGGGTAAAAAATTCGCAGACACATGTAGGGAATTGGGTAAAACATTCGCAAGCACATATAGGGACTTGGGTAAAACATTCACAGGCACATATAGGGAATTGGGTAAAACATACGACTTTAGGTGTAGTGAAGTGTGAGCTCTTGAGTGTGATATTTTTTTAAGATTATGTGCGGTATATTGTGGAATTAACGTTTTGGTATGTCTGGAGTGATGAAGTGTGAGGAGTTTGATTCGCGTGATGTATACATATGGTATGTAATTGAGTGTCACTGTTTGTCAGGTTGATGAGAATGTGCAACGGGGTTTTATATAATCAAAAATCGGAAAGAAGTATCGGTTTATGTTTTTATGCCATATGTCCTCAGTGAGATACAGGTAAAAGCCTAGTTTATTGGGAAAATGACAAATGACGGGCAACAAACCCAGATTCAATAAATTTGTGTATCCAAATTAAATTACCTGTTGTTTTTCTCTCTAATTATGTATATTTGTTGTCATGTGTAAAATAAATTAATAAAAATTTGAATTATTTTACTTCAGTCATTTTCGATCGGTTTTTACTAGTAAATAATAATTTGTCAAACCAAAGGTGTACGATCCCTGGCGCTAAAGGTTAAAGTCGTCTTTAAGCACGCTATTATAGGAGAAGGCGCCGAACCCGCTAAATAAGTCTGTTATCTTTAATTGTTTTCCACCAATGGGGGGCGGCCAGGCCGTGTTACACCGCAGATGGAGCTTCGGCAAACATCGGAAATCTTCGCACAAAACGATCTATCTACTGTCTGTTTATTTATTTAGTATGAAAATTAATTATAAACTTTATTCGAACGGAGGAAAGCTAAGGAATGTGTGGTTAGATCAAGTGAATGATATTTTGAAAGATGGTAATGTAAAAGCGAGATAAATCGTAGGAGTTGTATGAGACGGTGTATGCATGTAGAATATACGAAATACGTATGTCCACTTTACTTGGTAGATCAGAGTTTAATGTTCACGTTTACAAGAGTGAAAACAAGTGTTATTTTTTACATTCACTCTATTTATTTGAACATTTAACTATACGTTGAATGAATCAGCTTATTTATTACCAAATAGCAAAAAATTAAGGCGTACCCTCTAATTTATTCTGAACAAATCTTCTAATTTATTCTGAAATGGCTAATCATTGTCACCGTGAAAACCATACATTTTCTATCGATGATGCAAAATTCTTACATATCATCTTGCTGAAGTTATCCCCTGTTTCCCTCCACTCAAAATCCCCAACCCGAATGTTTACCGTTAAAATTGTGTACCATATGTCGGTACCAGTTCGAAAATAATTCAGTCTTGTTTGTGATCCCCTGAAGGGGAGATAAAAACCTTGAAACCGGTAGGGTTATACCGTTATATAAAGTAGAATAAACAATGTTTGACTAAACAAATTACAATGTCTTTAAACCTCCACAATGTTAATACCTTAACTATAGATAACATAAATAAAGCACGCTTACTTAACGCTTCATTGCAAAAATAATCTGGAGGGAGTATTGCCAAGTGGCAATCCCTTTCAGCCAACCAGACAAAAGTAAATAAAGGAATTGTAATTTGTTAATTCTAACACTGTTTATATGGTACTCGTATAATGGTATAACCCTGCCGGTTTCAAGGGTTTCACCTCGCCTTCAGGGGAGCATAAACAAGACCTTTATTTACTTCTGTCTGGTCGGTTGGAAGATATTGCCACCTGGCAATTAGCCCTCCGATTATTTTTGCAATGAAGCGTTAAATAAAACTTCTTGTCATGTATAAATATATACTCATAAATCCTAAGAAGTCTCAAGCGATCCTCATTGGCAGCCCTCAGCTTCTCGGTAAATTCAACACTGACTTACTTCCTCCAATATTACTTGATGGCTCTATCATACCATTACATAAAACTGTTGAGAGAAATTTATCTATTAGGAGTGCTAATAGATAACACTCTCTCATGGCGAGATCAAATACATGAGGTAAGCCGAAGGATCTTCTTCAGCCTACCGTAAGGTTAACATAACGTAACCTTAAAGTGTTGCAAAGATTCCTACCAACTAAAACCAAAATTTTACTCGTACAATCTCTGCTCTTTCCGATTCTGGACAATGCGGACGTATGTTACTTGGATGTTACAGAGGAACAGCTGGATAAACAGTGAGACTCTGGAATCAGTTACAAACTAATATAAGACTCGCTCCGTCCTTGGCATGCTTTAAGAAGCGACTGAAAAAACTCTTAATTTCTAGTCAGTAAAATAACGTGTTTCATTCCTGATTTTTCTTTTCCATTCCTCTCCACCATCCCTTCCTTTCCTTTTGATTGATGATATCTCACTTTATATGAAAAATAATGTTCGGGTGATTGACCGTCTTTGTGGGGTTCGTTGGCATGTTCTCGCGTATATGTTTATGGATTTCGTGGGGATGGATAGTCATTTGAATGATTTATGCGACCACGTAACTTGCTTCATTTACTTTTGTCTGGTTGGTTGGAAGAGATTGCCACCTGGCAATAAGCCCGCCAGATTGTATTGCAATAAAAGTGTTAAATAAATATTTTATACATGAAACAAATCAAGTCTCATTTTTTTAACGTTACTTAGTAAATTTTTCATCTTGGGCTCATAATTATCATTATATAATATTTCTTAATTGGTGAAACAAGGTATAACCGTGTAGACTTAACAGTTTGGGTGTTCCCATTCTTTATGATATCGCCGAAACATAATTATTGGTTTGACAAGCAATACTACTAATGCCCAATGAGTTATGTACCCCACTTGGAGAGCGCACATGGGCGGGGACGCAAGAATAGAGATTCGTGATCTTGGATCTCTATATTCGGCGGAATTCTCCGGAATCCTGTCATCATTTTTAGAAGCCTCCTCTACTTGCTTTTTTTTTTTAAGATTGCGTCATAACGTTTCCAGTTGTCAGTTAGAGCCTCTAAATCTATTATGACATTTATTTTACTAAAAAAAAACACATCTAGGAAATAAATCAACAAATTCACACAAAACAGTACATTTCACGTCATCATCATCATCTCGTGTAGTTCATGACAAAGCATCGTGACTCCCATGATAGCCTTACATCACAGCGACTTCAAAACAGTACATTTCACGTCATCATCATCATCTCGTGTAGTTCATGACTCCCATGATAGCCTTACATCACAGCGACTTAAAAATAGTACATTTCACGTCATCATCATCATCACGTGTAGTTCATGACAAAGCATCGGGACTCCCATGATAGCCTTACATCACAGCGATTTCAAAATGTTCGTCAAAGATTTATTTTTAACCTGAGAATCACTTCATACCAGAAGGCTCTGAACTGCTTGAACTTGAGAAATAGACGCCTAATTCACATATCTATTATATATCCCAAAAATCTCTCAGCTCTTGGCCGAAATGATCCCATGCCTCCCTCACCCCTCAGCCCCCAACCGTTGAAGCGTGTATATCGGTACAAGTTAGAACAGAATTTAGTCTTGTTTGTATGTTTAAACAAGCCTCAAAGGAAAGCCAGACTGGAACCTTTATAAAAAATGGGTACCATCGGGAATCGAACCACAACACAAATATCTTACCTTAGATTGCTGTTAACCCTTATCATGGCATTGTAACACAAGTGTTACACTAATTTAGGGATTTTTTAAAATCCAGAAACTGTAACGTTATTTCAAATATGGCAACACATTCAAATACTATACATGCACTATTGTGTGCAGTGGTATCATCTGGTGATAAATATTGACAACGCTACAAGCTTTCAAACAACATCGGGTCAACATGTCTGGACAGCGTGGGCGCGTTTTGAAAATTGGGGTAAATAATCTTTAAATATCTTATTAATCACTACATGTAGAGAAAAATTATTCAAACCATTTTATTTGTTGATAATTCAGCTATATAAATGTTGTTCATGTTTTAGATTATAGAATCATTTTATAGACCTTTTCGTGTTTTAGAAAAATTGATATTTTGGCAATGTAACGTGGGTGTTACGTATAAAAAAAACTATAAAGAAAAAATGTGATTTTTTTACTCAATTTTCCTTCATAACTTACCATACTCGTATAACAAGGAATCACTAAAGAAAAACGTTAATATTTGGATAAATTGAACTTTGCCAAGATACGGGTTAAGGTGCGATGCATATATCAATATAGAACGACCTCCGTGGCCTAGTTTATAAGACGTTAGTCTCCAGTCCAGTCATTGGTTTTCTCTTAAGGCTATTTTAACATATTTCTGGTTGGTTGAAAGATATTGTTACGTGGCAATACAGCTGTATACAACGAAAGTGTAATACAATAGAATGCGATACAATGGTTTGAGGAAAATATTTATTTATTATTACCCTATAGATTTCCAATAAATTTTGTTTATCACTATCGGCAGATCATAGTTAGTTGAAATAACTTTAAGTTTTTCTCGTAAACCACAGACACTTCTAAGAATTAATCCGGAAATTTTTGAGGGGCGTCATCAAGTTTCAAGTAATCCATTCTAACACCTGTTGAGTCATCACTTCCGTTGTTTCACCATTTTTTTATTCTTCTCCGTTGTATCTGCAATATTATCTGTACATGATGATGAAACCTTTTAGCTATAGCGAATCACCACAAGGGCGCCTTAATGACTTTTTTTATAAAAAGATATGGACTAACTATTGTATATTCTATTAACCCTTCCTTCCCTGTGATGTGTAACTAGTACACATTGCTTCTAAAAACTTTAATAACTCTTTAAATATAGTAAATACTGGGTTCAGATTTTAGATATTCCTCCGTAATACATTTACGCATTGAATAAAAAAAAATATTAATAATAATTAGCACTTATCGGCCACATCAGAGATATTTTGTGAAAATCGAGAATAAATTCACCAATACAATCAAACGTGTGCCAGTGTGTGACGTAGGTATATTCATTCTAAAAAAAAACCGTTATGGATGAGGAAGCGACGCTATTCACGTTTCACTCTCCCTTTACTGCGGTATATGTTAACGCAATAAATAGAATCTCAGTTCGCAGTTGTTTCTTCCTTCGAGGTATAATATACACAGTGTTAGTATTCCGAGTCCCGTCTCAGTAGTTCTGGTGCTTCCATTTGAGATGGTCTCTTCGCCCGATTTGTGAACGTCGACCGATGTTTTTTTTCATGTTTTCTAATACTTCCGTTTTCTTTGTTTCAGGTTAAATTCTCAAATTGGATGCTCTTCATCAACGATATAAGTGATATTAAGTTCTGTTCTTCCTGATTTGTTTCCCCATTTCGTGTTTCTCGTCAACCTCTCGTCTTACCTTCAACAAAACAGAATTATGTTACAAATTAGAAAAGTCAAACAAAGTAGCGATTTATCATTTTTAATTTTATTATTTTGGTCGTAACACTAATCGTTAGATAGTCAACACTTGTTCTAAATCAATTAATTTGTTTAACTTAATCAAAACGAACTATGACCAGATTGATATAGCGAAGAAAAAAAAACCATTTAGTTGGCATTTTCTTAAGAAATTTGAAAGTAGGCCAAATTTTTAATACTGATAAAAAATATTTGAAGTATTATTAATTGAAATCAAGTGTCAAAACTCAAAAAAATATTCAAATAAAAGTTGTGAACGAAAGTTTGCGTGAGGTGCAAAACAGTGAAAAAGGGGAATAGAGTGACGCGGGGTTGGAAAATCATTCAAAATTAGTCACAACGATCAGCTGTGTTGCCGCGATCAGGAATATCAGTTTAACCAGAGTATAGACAGAATAATAAAGACAGAACAGGAAAGCCACGACATTCAGATCCTATCAAGGCCGGGACCTGATCCCGGGATCCCGACACATTCTAAAGTGGCTAGCCACGGCACAAATACGCTGAATTTTTCAGATCCATTCGCTCCGGGTGGAGGGCAACGAGACCCTCCGCCCGGAACGCCTGATATGGATCAACATCAACAGAACCTTCAGGATCCACCGCCTCCGTCAGCAAAGTCAGCCTTTGTGGAACTTCAACATCAGCAACACCAACAGCATTATGCAGCTTTTAAAGGGAGCTACCAGCACCAACAGTTTGGTGGGCAGCCGGATGGAGGAGGATTTCCTAGTCCAAGAGCTGCCTTGGGATATGCCTTTCCTCCGGTCCATCAAAATGTGTATCCAGGATACCACCTTGGATCGTACGCGCAGCACTGTGCGAGTCCTCCTAAAGATGGTGAGTTTTTTTATTTTATTAAATTGAACACTTTACTTTTTATATTTCAAAAGGATTAAAGCAGGGATGCGTTATGTTACCCTTGTTGCTTAATATTTACATCGTCGTCGTTGCTGGGTCTCATAGTCGAGGATCGTCTCGCCATTGCAACGTCAATTCAGTTGGAAAACGAGACTTGTTTCTTTCTTCTTTTCTCCTCTTTAAGTGAATGAGTCGTTGTACACCAGCAAACTCACTGGTCACACCACTGTACTGAATCCGATGGCACACCTGAAGTGAGACAGTCGAAGTCCACCGACCTGTATTTCCTTTTTTTTTTTAAGAATAGATACGACTGAAGTTATAGGTATATTTTTACCCACGAACACTAGGTATCTCTTGCACTGACCACCGTGCTTTCTTCTGCCCTTCGTCAGCTCGCTAAAGAGAGCATTTGTTGGAAGTCTGTACTCAGGTATACAAGCTACGTACCCAGAGCAACTCAGGTGTATACACGATACAAGAATCTCGATTCTTTCTCTTCTCAAAACTTCACCGTTTAATGCTCCATGATACCATTGTATCTTCATTATTTACCTGAGTTACCTCTGCTGACATTTTTTCAGTTCCTTTTTATGTAAATAAATAATATCGTGCCCTTGGACAGTTCCTATCGTCTTTAAGAATCGTGAATCCGTGTGACGTCTCTCGATCAATCATGTCATCTGTCGACAGAATCCGGAAACTTATATTTTACGCAATCTTACACTTCTCGCATCATCCTTTTGAATAGCCGTTTGTTTATATAATTAAGTTATTTATTAATTGTTTGTAAATGCTATTTAATACTATATTTAAGTCACAATCAATCTTACATTTATTATTCAGTCTCTGACTTGTTGCGTGTGACTTGTGTCCATGGAAAATCTATAACAACGATAATTTATAAAATACAGTAGATTCTTGATTTTCAGGGTGGTAGATAAAAATAATCACCCGGATAAAATAACGTTGGATAATCCTCGCCAAGAACGAAATCGGGAAAAAATCACAGTGAAAACAAAATTATCCCGGATAAAAAAATTATGAAAAAATTAAAAATCTTCGTTAAAAATTCAAAATTGGAAAAAATTAAAGCGAAAATAAATTATTCCGGATTAAAGAACCTTGGGTAATCCTCGTTAAAAATGAATTCGAAAAACAATTAAAGCAAAAACAAAAATTATCCCCGATAAAAAAATTAACCCGGATAATCCTGGCCAAAAAACTAAATAGGGAAAAAATGTAAGCAAGAACCAAAATTCTACTTACCGCATAAAAAAAATTGGAAAAAAATTAACCCGGATAAAAAAATCTCGGATTATCTTCACCAAAAACAAAATCGGGAAAAATTCAAGTAAGAACAAAATTTATCCCGAATAAAAATAATATAAAAAAATTAACCCGGATAATCCTGGCCAAGAACAAAATTAGAAAAAAAAAATAAAAACCAAAATTACACTGCAGAAAAAAATTCTAAAAAAATTAACCCGGATAACAAACCTTGGATTAACTTCACCAAAAACAAAATCGGAAAAAAATCAAGTAAGAACAAAATTTATCCCGGATGAAAAAAAATTATAAAAAAATTTACCCGGATTAAAGAACCTTGGATAATCCTAATCAAAAAGAAAGTCGGAAAAAAATTAAAGCAAAATCAAAAATTATCAGGGATACATTTAAAAAACCCAGATAAAAGAACCCCGGACAATGTCCGCTAAAATCAAGATAGGGGAAAAATTATAATTATAATAAAACGAAAATTATCCCGCATACGAGTATTAACAATTTTATGTTCAAGTACATACCATAAACGAGTTTATTTTTCCCTCTGTTCACTTTTCGACAAATGTTTCAAAAATACTTGCGTATATCAAACGTTTTTAATATATATTAAAATCAATATGATAAACATTGTTTAGTATGTATAGTATTATGATTTCGTTGTATATATTTTAACATGACTGACTAATTGCCATGTAGCGATCTCGTACAACCAATCAACTAATTTTACAGTACCTACATGTAACATATTGTCATCATCTCTGTCGTTCTTCGTTACTCTGCGAGTCGTGATATATGGGATGTTGATGGCACAGATGTGACGAATTATACCCACTCTTGCAGCCTCAGTTAACGCGACTTTAGTTAATTTGACTCCAGTTAATGCGAATTCGATTAATTCTACCCTGGTTAATGCTTCCGGTTAATTTGACTTCGGTTAAAGCGACCTCGGTTAATGCAACCCCGATTAATCGAGAGTCTACTGTATGTAAACACTTTATATTTAGAATAATTGCTCTATCCTTATTCTGGGCGCTTGTGTCTGAATAAAAAATATGTTAATAATAATATATAGATCATATTTATATCACAAATTATTTAATATTTATATCCTGACGATCTTTTTGGTTCGAAGGACAACCATTGGCTGTAAGCAATGTCCTCAATTTTTTTTAAATCAATCGCTCATTGTAGATAACATATGAATTCGTACTCAGAAATGGTGAAAGTTAAACCTGGTTATTTAATATTTACACGATTTAAGTGTGAAGGAACTGCAGAGGGCAATGGGTGGCACGCAAATGTCGAATAGGAAGGTGTGCGGATTGCTGTATATTGATTGCATGGTGGTGTTAGCGGAGAACGAGGATGAATTACACAGGATGATGAGTGAATTGTACGACAGATGAGAAGAGAAAGATCTGGTGATAGAAAAGGCAAAGGTGATAGAAAAGTGTGAAAGGAAAAGTAAATAACGAGAGGTTTGAACAAGGTGAAGAATTCTGCTATCTAAATAGTATTTTCTCAGATGATAGAAGAATTACGAGATATCGAAAGGTGTGTAGCGATATGAAACAAACCCGACGGGGCACTAAAACATATACACTCGAACTGGATAGTATCAAAATCTGCCAAGATGATCGTCCAGAACAGAATTTTAATAACAAGTTTTACGTATGGTAGTCCCTTGTCCTGGAATATGTGTATCTGGGCAAACTTATTTCCTTTGCAGGTGGCATATCGGAGGAAATAGCACGAAGGACAAAACTAGCATGGAGCTCATTTGGACGTTTGAACAACATCTTCAAAAGTAATCTCCCAATATCCTTGAAGCGAAGGGTCTACGACCAGTGTATTCTCCCAGTACTTACGTATGGCTGCGAGACATGGACGCTTACAGTAAAGAACACACAAAAGCTCCAGACCGCACAAAGGGGCATGGAGAGATGCATGTTGGGATATACTAAAAGATACCGTAAACGAAACTTCTGGATTCGCAATATAACAAATGTATAGTAGAAGACGTTATAAAGGTGTGCAAAAGAATGAAGTGGCAATGGGCAGGACACGTAGCCAGAATGTCAGACTCCCGATGGACATCTGAAATAATCCAATGGTACCCAAGAGGCATAAAGAGGCCCAGAAGAAGACCGAAGGTACGCTGGATATATGAAATCAGGAAGCATGGCAGCATCACATGGCATCAACGAGCAAGAAACCGAACTATTTGGAGTCAACTTGGGGAGACCTTCATCCAGCAGTGGATCGACTTTGGTTGACAATGATGATGATGACGTATGGTAGGGAAACGTGAATTAATACTAAAAAGAGCCGATTAAATGCTGTATAAATATTCGCACTTAAAATAATACATGGAGTGTATGATGGAATACAGAATGAAGTGATGGGAGGTGAATGTGAGCTTAAGGCTGTTGTGTAAGTTGAAGAAGAACATGCAGAAATTGTTTGGGCATGTGGAACGAAGAATGAAGAAAGATTAACAAAACAAATTTACAGTGTAAATGTAAGTGGAAGGTGTGGTAGAGGAAGTCCAAGGAAAGTATGGTTGAATCAAGTGGATGATAATTTGAAAGAAGGAAATGTAAACAGTCAGAGAAACCATACGAGCTGTTTAAGGAGGTGTATGAATGTAGAAAAAGCTAAAGATGTGTGTCAAAATATGCAAGTCTGGCATTCTCGACTCTTTGCCTACTCCCTAATAGGAAGATTGCGTGATTGTTTGTATGTATATATGCGATATTTTAAATCTGTCAATAATAGAATCTTTTGAGAGGAGTTTGTTCTCAAAATAGCACTAAGAATGTTATTTAGTTATTATTATTTAATTCAAATACATCTAGTTGGAAGATATTGCCATCTGGCGATAAGCCTATTAGATAGTTTTTACAATAAAGTGTTAAATAAATAATGTTTCTCGCTAAATCTGTCATGGATTCATCTGTTTATAAGATAAGCTGATTAGTTGTAAAAAATGCTGTATAGCAATAAGCAAGGCGATGTATGTGTACACATGCATGCACACTGCATCCTACGCACATTGCACATTGCTGAGGAGTCCATCTTGTGGCCAACAGACTCCGGATGAAGTTATTTGGTGAGAATTGTCCTTTGGTATGCGAAACACCCTGCTGTTGGGTGGTTCACAGATAACTGTTTTTTTATTTATTTTATTTTGTATAATCGATTGGAATATTTTTTGAAGCAATTCACAATTATGGGGGTGTCTTTTGAAAGGGTGAAATTATTTTCAGACAATATTTAAAAAACAGTGACACAAAGATCAGTTCAAATATGGTACAGTACCCGGCAGTAAGTAATACACATCGTTTGTAAAGCGTCGTTTCTGTCGCACGATGCGCTAACAGTCCGGTATCGTAGTCACGATGCGAATAGCGCATCGTGCGATAAGACTAAGGTCACACCAAAGTGTTTCGCTAGGTGCTAAGCTAGGTGCTGCGTGACTAATAGACTAGGTGACTTCATGCTTGGCCCCACCAAAGTGCTTCGTACAAATTAATTTGACATTTGGGAGCGGTTGAGTCAACAAACGATGCCACTCTCAAAACTAACCAATTTCATTACATCTTTATTTACTTCCTGTGCAACTTCATTGCAAAGTGATTTTATTACAGGTAATTTTTCGTGTAATTGGCTCGATGGGTTCCACAAAGGCTCCCTTTTATACACAGCTGTTATTAAAACCTGTGACACAATAAAATTAACCAACATGTCTGTTCGCTAGGAGACTCACTAGGTGACTAATCGTCATGTAGCGTGGCGCGAAGCGTGCAGTGTGGCCATTGCGATAGTATGCGGTGCGTTTGTTTGCTAGGATATGCCGCCTAGCTCGCAGCGTAGCTCTAAGCATCAAGCGAGGCTCCTACCTGTGTGGCCGAGGCTTAAAGACGACGTTCTACAAACGATGTGTATTACTTACCGCCGGGTACTGTAGTTACTAACATCAAATTTTTAATGAAAGAAATAAAACACTTTTCTTTTTTGATTCGCCGCTATTTTGTTTGAGTTCGCTACCGGTTTCAAAGATTTTCGTTTTCCTCGTCAGATAAAAGATCAACTGAACTGAAGATAAAAGTTTATCTTTATCTGACGAGGAAGACGGAGGTCGTTGAAACCGGATAAACCGGATAAACTGAACTCAAATAAAACAGTGATAAGCGTTTTATTTATTTTATTAAAATGTATATACGTAACACCACAAAGTGAAACTTAATTCTTTTCTAAGATCCAAGAAAAGAATATTTAAATGGCAATTTTTTATTGTGGTTATCAAAAAATATATTTAGATGGTTACATAACATGGTATTACAGATTTATTGTATATAGTACAATCTGATGGGCTTATTGCCATGTAAACACCATCACAACATTTCCTTATCAGGTAGGCAGAGGACTAAACACTAGATTTTCCTATTTCGACATATTTTCTTTGGTCTTCCTCTATGACGCCTTCTACTTACATGTTTACTGTATATTTATTTTATTTATAAGACATTCTTTATTCATTCTTTCCACGTGCCCAAACCGTATCGTCGTTGCCGGGCCTCTTCGTCGAGGATCCCCTCGCTACTCCAACGTCAATCTTGAACCGTTCTCTCACGTCGATTGTGTGATCTTCTGTGAGAAAACAGCCCAATCCTAGATGAGCACTTCCTCCCGCAAATGCCACAGACATATGGACCCTGCTGAGCCGCCTGGTCATGCTGACGCATGTTTGCAGCGCGCTGACTGTTTCTCAAGCGTTTAGCCGCTGAGACGCCATCATCCCCAGAACATACGACTCTCCACCCCTCACGGTCCTGAGCCACCCGCTCGTAGTCCTCAGGCGCCCCGCATAAAGTAAGTGACTCTCGCAGACTGTCCTTATAGCGTTTCCTCTGTCCACCAACTCTTCGCTTGCCCATAACTTCCCCGTACAAGACGCGTTTTGAGAGTCTGTGATCGCCCATTCGTATCACATGCCCGGACCATAAACTATATCAGAGCTCACATCGATCTCTAATAATTTTACTCCGTCATACATTGTCCTCCCATGTCATCTTCTTAATGCGCGCATTTATACAGAATCAATTCTGCTCCTTTCCAAACCTATGTACTAAATCCGATGTCACCTGAAAGGAGAAGATCTGAGTACACCGGCATGTTTTTTTAACCTTTCTATTTTTTAAGACTAGATATGACCGAAGTTATAGGCATTCTTATACCCCCGAAAACCAGGTGGGAATGCCTGTCATTTAACCCTTCCTGTCCTGTTACTATCTCTATAAATATAATAAATACTGAGTTCAGATTTTAGGTATTCCTCCGTAATACATTTACGCATTGAATGAAAAAAATAATATTAATTAGCACTTATCGGCCACATCAGAGATATTTTGTGAAACTCGGGAATAAATTCACCAATACAATCAAACGTGTGCTAGTGTGTGACGTAGGTATATTCATTCTAAAAAAACCGCTATGGGTGAGAAAGCGACGCTATTCACGTCTCACTCTACTTTGGTATATGGGAACGCAAGAAATAGAATCTCAGATCGCTCGGTTCTCTTGCTCAGTAGCTCGCAGGCTATCGTTCGAGGTGATCGCTTCGCCCGTGTTGTGAACGTCGGCCGACGGTTCTTTTCATGTTTTCAGCAATCAAATTTCAATTATTATCACTTTTGACTTCAAATTTAATTAATTTAAGCGATTGGCTATGAATATTCTTATTTTTCCGATTTTAAATCGCTCATTTTTACATGTGTATTGATGTGTTTTGAATACACAGCACCGGAACGCGCGGATTTTTTTAGCACAGGAAGGGAAATGTTAAAGTGAATAGCACAGCGCGAGGTTCGAACCGACGACCTTCTACACGAAAGTCCGATGCTTTACTGCACGTCATGCGTGCAATTCAAAGTTGTTACTAAAATATTGTTATAAACTATCAATTTAGTAGATTTTTATTCTTTCCGGATCGAATAAATTTGTTTTAATACACAATTGAGTATTTTCTATGCCACATATCATTCAACATCCCTCTTAACTCTTTCATCGTCTGATAAAATACTACCCAAATAGCAGAATTCCTCAACTTCATCCAATCTTTCATTACTCACCCATACATCACATTTACTTATCCTTTCACACTTGTTTGTATATATATGCAGATAGAAAAATAAAAACATCAATTGAACCACCTCAAACAATTCACTTTGCCAGACCCGACAAAGGAGCGGCCGTCCACTGTTTTTTAAGGCTGTCGCATCCTCAAGTATTTCGGTTTAATTCAATTAAAGATCCTTCACGAATTGAACTGGCATCCGCACACGCTACCTTCCACTCCTCATCTCTCCTCGCGCCGTCCGCCCTGGTCACCGGCTGCTTCTGTCCACTTTTTACTTGGACCATTCTCTCTCATACCTATACCACTTGCTTGGCTTGCCGCACATTTCTCGGTATAATTCTGTACTGAGGATTTCTCAACTGGTAGGCCACTTGTTCGACTTAGCATTTACAAGTTTTGTACATATGAGTGGCGAAGTGCCAAACCAGCCTATACAACGAATATGTTGAAATGAGATAATGGAGCTCAAAGTCTATGGGTTATTATAAATCAAATGTTGCGAAAGTAATGTTTTTTATTCATTAAACAGATACATTCTAAAACAACTACAATAAAAAATGAATCTTATATTATGACAAGGTTATTTGATGATTAAAGTTTTTTTGTTTGATAGGCAAATTTGGCATAAAAGTATATCACGAAAATCGCTTTACTAAAAAAATGATAGATGGCAGCAGTAGTACCATTTAGAATTTTGAAATAAAGGTACTTCTGGCTTATAAAGAAACGTTATGTGACTCAAATTTTAACACTAACGCATTTTTGGTTTTGTTGGATAGGCTGGTTTAGCTCTATGTCACTCATATATATATATACTGTCACACTGTTTTCATATCGGGGTAGGCAGAGGACAGAACACCAGACTTTGAATGTGGACATACTCGTATTTAGTTCAACAATGTCAGAGTTTAGGAGGATGGTGGCTGAATTAACTGAAGAATCAGTGTTTTACTTTTATGGAACAAGGCCATAAAAGTTTAATAAACGCTGTAGAACTGCGTACACTTAGATGAATACATAGGATGATAATATATGAATACGGAAAGAAGTGACTAGGGATTAGGGTGAACTTAAAGCTGATGTGTTGAGTAAGGTGGAGAAGGGCACGCTGAGATGGTTTGGAGAAGTACGAGTTGAAAAAATGAATAAAGAAAGGCTAAGAACAACAAAATACAGTACATTGCAATTTGTTTTATCAAGCACTGTTTATTCCACTTTTTGTAACGGTATGACCCTACCGGTTTCAAGACTTTCGCCTCATCATCAGGGGAACACAAACAACACTGAATTATATTCGAACTGGTACCGAGATACACGCTTCTAACGGTAAACATTCGGGTTGGGGACTAGGGGGTTGGGGGAGGCATGGGACAACCTCAGCAAGCAGCGGAGAGATTCTTGGTATATATGTGTTTGTCAGATGTTCACCTGGATACACTGACTTAGAAATTTCTAGGGCCTCTAATCTGTTCAATTCTTTTCCGTTACTACTGGTATGAAAGAATTTGGCATCATCGATAGAAAAAGTATGGTTTTCACGGTGACAATGATTAGCCATTTCAGAATAAATTAGAGGATTTGTTAAGGCGGATTTGTGTTCACGAAATCTCTTTTCAAAGGATCTTCCTGTCTTTCCTATATAGAAATGATCGCAGTCAGCACATAAAAGTTTATACACAGCACTGTTGCTAAGTATTCCATTCTTGCCTTTCCCGTTAAATAAGACTTTCCAGAGATTAAAATTAGTGTAAAAAGCTGGCTTTATGTGACTTGGAATATTTTTGGTTATTTCGTATGACATGTTTTTTTATAAATAGGACTTGGCTCCATTTATAGGTATGCTTATAGGTGTCAATATATGATATTTTATAAGTTTCTTTTTCAAAAGTTCATTTTATGTCACTTCATTCCGTATTGTGTCTTACACTGTCACCCAATGTATTCAGTACACGCATTAATTCTAAAATTACGAGTATAACACTTAACCCTTGTATTTGAAATACAAAAAAAAAAAAAAGAGGAATTCACACCAAGGGTCCTTGTGATATATTCTCACGCTTTCTCTCGCACACAAAACAAGAGTACAGTGATGCCGACGCCATAATTGACGGTATAATTTCTTAATTAATTGAGTTGAACGAATTCAGATGATACAAAATGGTGAACGGAGCGGACGGGACGAGAACCCGAGACCTTTGGCTTCCTCGATATGGAATTTAACCTCTGCGCCAGGAGTGTATTACTTCAGGAGAAACCATCTAAAAAATTGGATTTAATTATTTCATATGGTAACCTCTTTAGCTTTGATGGCGGCCCTTGCCTAACGGTTAGCACTCACGCAATGCACGCGGGCGTCCCATGATCTGTTCCTGGTGGATTCACTTTACGTTTGAATAAGTTTTTCTGCTTGTATTGTATTGTGTTACACTTTCATTGTATGGTACAGCCTGGGGGGCATATTGCCTTGTGACAATCTCTTCCAACCAACCGGAAATATGTTAAAGCGGCCTTAAGTGAAAACTAGACTGGAATTCAGTTTTAATAAATCTGGGAATCCGCTACCTACTGTTTGGGAGACTGAGAGGTCGCTTGTTGATTTTCATGGAAACTTATTCCCCTTTAAACTGTTGAAATGCGCATGCTAAGATGGTCAGCTGGTGTGTCCCTAAGAGACAAAATAAAAAAACTCACGCATTCGTGGACGCCTAGGTGTTATACAGACATCAACAGCAAGATGGAGGAGAGGCGATTGAGATGGTATGGCCACGTTGGACGCAGAGCACCCGATCACATTGTGAACCAGGGAATCTCCGTGGATCTTCCTAGAATAACAACCAGAGGAAGACCAAATAATTCATGGGTGGTGCAAAAAGATAACCTGATGCAGAGGCACGGCTTGGGGGACGTAGTCCGGGACAGAAGAGCATACAACCTGAGGACGAGGAGAGCTGACCCCAACAGTCTTCGCAAACAGTGAGTTGGGATGGAGCCAGGGAGAAGAAGATGGAAATTTATTCTCCTTTATATGTCAAGACTGTCTGTTTGAAGTGCAACAGCTTGCACACTATGAACCAAATACACGTGCAAGCGTTTTTCATCCATATCGTTTTTCATCCATATCGCAACCTCCGTGTTGGGAGACTAGCGTCTTACCAACTGGGCCACGGAAGTTGTAGATTTATGTCTTCTAGCGTAGATCGCACTAGATGGGGACTTATTTTGTCCCCCATAACAGCGTGACTGGTGATGGAATTGAACTGTATTTGACTCGTCCAGTGTATCATAGAAATGGTCCTGATGACGATGATGATGGAAATTAATGGATACAGACTGATTGGACCGGCTCTGTCTTTCCCCAGTCAATTAATACTCACAGCTAATTGGCAAGATGGCGGCAATCAGAAGACCTTTTGATATGTGACACTTCGGCGATTCTCTGTTCTTTTCTGTTCTTGATAATGTCTTCAGATACTATCCAGCGACGACCCCCACCATAACAACAGCGCAAATGGGCAGGTCATAGAATCTTTCTCAAAATCTTCTTTCATTCATGGATATACATATCACACCATTTAGGCTGAGAGAACAGAACGCCAGACTTTCCTATCTCGACACATATTTTTCGTATTTTCACATACATACATCGATGGTGATATTTATTTATATTATTAAGTTCACAAACACGGGTTAAACCCAATTATATACAAAGCTTAAAGATAAATTATACAACAGCAAGAAACTAAATTTAATTTATTTTTTAAAGTCCTTTGCGCATAACATGTTTCCCTAATTACAAAGACTTAGAAATGAGATTTACAACAATTTAGATATTTTTAATATAATTATATAAATTATTCGCCAGAATATCACAACAATATTTAGAAATAGGTACTAACTTTGTGCTCTCCTTTATTAATATAAATAACGTAATATAAACAAAACATTAAGGACAATACTTTGCCTCTGGAGTTGAGTAACCCTGCATTAACATGTGAAAGGTCTCGATTCTGCAAAGCAACTTGCATCTCATTCTACAAGTGAGCCCGTGTGTTTTCTATATCTCAAGATCTATCCATAAAATTCTTGAAAAATCCAATTTTTGTTCTATGTAAGTGTTGTTCCGCTAAAAACAAATCTAAGCTCTTTACCGATATAAAATAAGTCCTCGACAATTACGTAAGTCTACTTGGTGAAGTTTGGTAATATTTAGTGATATACGAGTACATATTATTGAACTTAAATATACATATTAATATTAAATAATTTTAAACAATGGCTGTAATTTATTATTACTGCTGCTTTTTGTATCTCCAAGTTAGTTTAAAATAAAGTTTCGTATTTTTGTCAATAATTTAAGCACTTGTATAACTTGTCACATGTTCATTTGTATGTAAAGACACTGTTGTGTCGTATTTCAAATAAATAAATAAATAAAATCTCTTTCATCGTCTAGTACAGTTAGACTCAATAGGGCGAGGTGTAATTTATTTATTTATTTAATTAACGACACAACAGTGTCTTTATATACAAATGAACATGTGACAGGTTATACAAGTACTTAAAATTATTGACAAATAATACAAAACTTTATCTTAAACTAACACGAAGAAACAAAAAGCAGTAGTAATAATAAATTACAGACATTGTTTTAAAATTATCTAATAATTATATGTATATTTAAGTTCAATATATGTTATGTATGCATACCACAAAATATTACCAAACTTCACCAAGCAGACTTACGTAATTGTCCAAGACTTATTTTATAGAGGTAAAGAACTCAGATTTATTTTTAGTGGAATAACGCGTACATAGAACAAATATTGGATTTTTTGAGAACTTTGTGGGAATTTTATGGATAGATATTGAGATATAGAAAACACATGGCCTCATTAGTAGAACGGGATGCAAGTTGCTTTGCAGAATTAAAACCTTCGTACATGTTGATGCAGGGTTACTCAACTCCAGAGGCAAAGTATTGTCCTTAATGTTTTGTTATGATGGAGCATTTGCCGTTGTTGGTTCTATGGCATTGAATAATTTGTATTTGAATATTAGAGATATGGATGGCGTGTGTAATTTTAAGAAGCACTTAACGACAACCCCTATTTTGAGCTTTTGTCAAAGTCATAATTATATATGACCACTACAGACATATACTACACTACACTTAAAGCCGAATGTGCTACTATTACATACAGGAAGGTCAACAAAGCTGTCTTTGAAGTTTGTCTTCCTGTGGTTAGTTTTCCGCGGTTTTCTTTCCAAATATATTTTTTGGAACATACGCAGGTAGGGGGAAGCATCTTATCTAATAGCCGCGCCACCGCCATCCAATCTTCGATCTCAAATTAAATACATTTATTATTTTTAAATTTATCATCCCTTAAAAAAAGTATGTTTGATCCCAGAGTTAAAGCGCCTTTAAGGAGAATTCGCTCTCTAAACGGCGCTATATATTAGGTCCTTACATATGAAATTGGCGTTTTGTTTGGGAGGAACATAAAGTTGATTTTTTTTTAATATAATATATTTATTTAATCAAAGTATGTACCATTGCTATCTATGCACTTTTTCCATCTCATAGGTAGTTCATCGATCCCTTTACTAAAAAAACCATTCGGACGGGAATCAATAAAATCTTTGAAGTCGGTTTGGACTGCCCCATCGGAGTTGAATTTTTTCCCTTGCAAGAAGTTATCCAAATTTCGAAAAAAATAGTAATCTGTCGGGGCAAGGTCCGGAGAGTACGGTGGATGTCTTAGACATTCCAATTGAAGCTCTTCTAATTTGGTAGCCGTCTGTTGTGCAGTGTGTGGTCTAGCGTTATCATGAAGCAGCAGTGGCCTAGAGCGATTAACCAGCCTCGGTTGTTTAGCAGCTA
This sequence comes from Odontocerum albicorne, assembly GCA_949825065.1. Classification (NCBI taxonomy): domain Eukaryota; kingdom Metazoa; phylum Arthropoda; class Insecta; order Trichoptera; family Odontoceridae; genus Odontocerum; species Odontocerum albicorne. Next base: position 14,792,540 of record OX463867.1, read on the forward strand.
GCTTTTCCATCATGGTTTGCAGTTGCTGACAATAGACATCTGCCGTAATCGTCTGGCCAGATTTAAGAAAGCTGTAGTGAACGACACCAGCACTAGTCCACCAAACGCTCACAAGTAACTTTTTTGGAGTCAATTTTCGCTTGGGGCATGGTTTGGCTGGTTCGGCAGGGTTCAGCCATTGCGATGAGCGCTTCCGATTATCATACAGGATCCACTTTTCATCACAGGTAATGATTCGATTCAAAATCCCTTCATTATTGTGCCGGTTGAGTAATGCAACGCAGCAGTCAACGCGCGTTTGTTGATTTGCTTCACTCAATTCGTGAGGTACCCACCTTTCAAGCTTTTTCACCTTCCCAATTTGCTTCAAGTGGATTAAAACAGTTTTATCACTAACACCGCAGCCTGCAGCTAACTCGGACGTGGTTTGCGATGGATCCGCTTCCACAATAGCCTTCAATTCTTCATTATCAACTTTGGTCTCCGGCCGTCCACGGAGCTTGTTCTGCAGGTCGAAATTTCCAGAACGAAAACGTTGGAACCAAAAACGCACTGCGTTTTCTTTTGCGGCACCGTCGCCATACACATCATTAATCCTTCGAGCCGTTTCTGCAGCACTGGTGCGACGGTGGAACTCGTACTCGTAAATAACGCGATATTTCAAGTTTTCAATTTTGTAAACTGAGTGACGCAAAGAAAAAAAAACAATTGAGGAAAAAACAAATGAATTATAATTTTCGAAACACAAATACTTGAGTATATAGCTGTATAAATTTGAATTTGAAATTCCTAACCAAAGAGAAGATATTTGAGATCAAAGTTGCCAGTACGGCAAAACGCCAATTTCATATATAAGGACCTAATATATTGTTAATTTATTATTATCATGATTGTCAGATATCCTGTTTATAAAATACGTATATGCGTGAAATAGTTGTGTGCAAGCCATTGCACTTCAGCAAGCACACGGACAGATCAAAACCTCTTATTTTGTCGAAAATTTTCAGCGTCTTTCCATGAACTTGCGCTACGTTCAGACAGAGATTGTTTATTGGCTTTCCCAGTTTACCGTTCTTCTTTTTTTACTTCGTCCTTTACTGTCCATGCAGTGAGACTCTGGAACCAGTTACAAACTAATGTTAGTCTCACTCCGTCATTGGTATGCTTTAAGAAGCAACTGAAAACTAACCCTTAATTTCTAGTCAGTAAAATAACGTGTTTCATTCCTGATTTTCCTTTCCTCTCTACCATCCCTTCCTTTTCCTTTGATTGATGATATCTCACGTTTACTTTAATGTGTTTATGTTCATAAATATGAATAATCAATTGAATGTCTTTTGCGACCATGTAACTTGCTTAATTTACTTTTGTATGGTCGGTTAGAAGAGATTGCCGCCTGTCATTAATCCCGCCAGATTGTATTTGCAATGAAGCGTTAAATAAATAAATTTCGTATTCTAAATATACCAAATTTCGGCTGATTTGATTAATTACAGTCTGTCATTAGGCAGAATTTTTTATAGCGCGCTATAACCCAAAATCTATAAAGTGTAAAGCACTGCTGAAATCAAGCAGAGTAATGAAAATGAGATATGTGTCCCTAATAAACGTTGACCCCAAAATGGCGTACGCATTTCATCATGAACTAACAACCCTATACTTTCACAACCCCCGTCAACCGAAATTCACAGAAACCCCTTCTCCCTGCTTCTCCCTTTGTGATTGTGGTGGGGGTGGGTGGCAGAGCCGTATCGACCAATAGGAGGGTGTGTCTGCCAGACAAGCGCTGTTGATTCGCCCGGAATGATTGTGAACAGGGGAAAGCTGGGAGAGAGGGGACCGTATATCACCCCCAAAAGATCAAAAGTCACCCCCGAATGTTTTGTGGTTGGAAAAATATGATTAATAATTCTTTTATATGTTCTTTTCTTAACGCTGTTCAGTTGAGCTATATCAGATAAAAAACTTGCCTGAGGGTTAAAAATATTTTTTTATTTAAATTAGTTTTTTTATTATTTAAATTCCTTTGTGTTGATATCGACAGACCATCCCTCGTGACTGAGAATGGCAGTCAGCTGTCTTGTGAATGGAAGACACCTTTGCGTATAGGGTGTTGCACTTCAGCAAGCATTAGAGTCTTGATAGTTTAAAACCGATGGTAAGGAGATCGCAGTTCTAAAATGATTGGCAGATTTAATTCTGTATAACCTTTTTAGTTATTTTTTTACGCCTTTTGTATACAAGATTATACAGTAAGGGTTCGATACCTGGTGCATTCTGTTTTGGACTGGTTTTACTTTCAACTGTTTTACATCTGAACTTATGTAATTCGGTAGCTTATGTACTGCTTAAGATAAATTCTTAAAGCGCTATTCAGCAACGCCAAAATATCTATGTTCACAGGCAGTCTACAGGAGATGGACATACGAGTATATGTACATATGTTGAAATTAAATGAAACTACGAGTATTTTTAATTCTTGTACCTAGAGTCTACCATGCATACATTTATTTAAATATGACAAGAATTTTTATGAATATTTAATTTGTGAAAAAACAATGGTTATTTAACGTGGACACATCATTGTGGATCTGGGTTTGTTGCCTTTCATTTGTTGTGTCCCCAGTAAACTAGGCTTTTGCCTGTGTCTTACTGAGGACATATAATATTGAAAAATATATTGGTATTACTTTCCGATTTTCAATTATACAATACCCCTTGCATACTCTCATCAACTCGATAAATAGTGACACTCAATTACGTATCGAAATACTCAATTACACTTAATATTCTACGAAGTTGTATGATAATATGTATGAATGTAGAAGAGGCTAAGGATATGTGTCGAGATGAGAAAGTCTAGCGCTCTGTTTCTCTACCTATCGCGATAGGGATAAAACTTAATGGTGTTTATGTACATATATGTATTATACAAATATAGATATTTACGCATTGTTATGTAAAGGGCCTTTCAAATTGAGCGGTTTTTTTATTTCTTGAATAAAACACACAATTTGCTTTGATTTAAAAAAAAGTTTTTATTGGTCATTGAAGTATAATGTATGACATTTATCATAAACACAAAAAATAATATCCACTAAATGTCCACCTCTTGCAGCTCCGCAGATGTCCACTCTTTTGTCAAAATGTTCGATGATATTTTGGAATAATTGCGGTTCGTCTTTCAGCTCAGGAATTGATCAGGTGTCATTCTTATAGACCTGGCTTTTCACGTAACCCCAGAGAAAATATTCCAACGGTGTCAGATCACATGATCTTGGTGGGCAATTAAAATCGCCGTTTCCGGAGATTACAATACATAAAATAATTCTCAATTTGATCACGTTGTTGTATTGTATACGACTCTATTTTTACAAATGATATACATTACACTTCTCAAATGTCACAAGACCCAGGCAAGTTCGCGACGCCATCTGTGTTTTATTCAAGAATAAAAAAAAACGCTCAATTTGAAAGACCCTTTATTTGTACTCTACGAAGTTGTATGAATGTAGAAAAGGTTTAGTATGTGTGTCGAGATGAAAAGGATTAGCTTTCTGTCATCTCTGCTTAAATCGATAGGGAAATGGCGTGATGTTACGTATGTATGTAAAAATATAAATCTTTATACACTGTTATGTATTTGTACTTTAAGGTTCGCCTTTTAAGTAAAACTATTAGAATTCTAAATATTGTTTGTGGATAAAGAAAAAAGATTTATGTCTTGGTGACTTAAGTTGAAAATACCCTAAATGGATAGGTAATAATCATGATTGAATAACAGTTTAATATCTGAAACGTGGCACATTCACTGCCTATAGGGTTGGCTCGCGCCACCTTTTAGGGAGGGAACATGGTATTGCGTTGTTTGAGTCGTTGCATTAGGGTATTTCATCCCCTGATATTTAATTATTTTACAATATAACAACACAGTATTCCTCCCTTATGGGTTAGTTCGCTTTCTAATGTTTCAGTTACCCTCAGCTCAAAAACATTATATGAAAAATTCCAACACATCGTCTAGAGATCATTAGAAGTCTTAAACTATGCCATTCTTTTCACATCGTTTACCATATGATAAACAAGTCAACAATTTCTAAAGAGATCTCCACAAAGTCTTAGATCAGTTCATCTTCGGACCGATTAGCTGCTCCTATCTAGTGGCGTCAAAGGATAATTTTGATGCATTCAAAGTAGTCTGTGAAAGAACTGGCAACTTGCTGGGCTGTTTGAACTCCAAGGCCTCGGCCACAAAGGTAGGAGCCTCGCTTGGTTGTTAGAGCTATGCTGCGAGATAGGCGACATATCCTAGCGAACCAACGCACCGCAGAGGCCACACTGCACGCTTCACGCCACACTACATAACGATTAGTCACCGAGTGAATCTCCTAGCGAACAGACGTGTTGGTTAATTTTATTGTGTCACCAATTGATTTTACAAGATGGTGGAAGTTTTAATAACAGCTGTGTATAAAAGAGAATCTGTGTGGAACCCATCGAGCAAATTATACAAAAATGTACCTGTAATAAAATCACTTTGAAATGAAGTTGCACAGGAAGTAAATAAATATGGTAAGTTGTAATTAAATTGGTTAGTTTTGAGAGTGGCATCGTTCGTTGACTCAACCGCTCCCAAACGTCAAATGAATTTGTGCGAAGTACTTTGTTCTGGCCAAGTATGAAGTCACCTCGTATATGAGTCACGTAAGCCTTGCTTAGCACTTAACGAAGCACTTTGGTGTGGCCTCGGCTTAAGCCGCTTTATTAGTATATAAATTACGTCAGATCTTAAGTCTGCATAAACAAGTATGTTGGTATCAGAGGAGGATTCCCTTTGGGTAGTTCTTTCTATGTCACTCTATGACATTGCCCTCATAAAAATAAAGAAGATTTCGATCTTCTAGTGTAGATCGCACTTAATGGGCACTTATTTGTCCCCAATAACAGTTTTGATGATAGTAGGATCGATCTGAACTGAAGTGAACTCATACTTTCTCTAACGGTAGAAATGAGAGAATTTTCAATAAATAAATACGAAACAAAACGAATTTTAACTACAAAAAAGAAAACCCTTTATCTCACGGAAACTCTATGACAGAATTCATTAAAAAAAATCCAAAAAAAGGAGAATTAATTTTGTTTTTGATCATCCATCCATCTCTCCCGCCAAATTTGATTCACATTCCAAAGAGAAATAATTGGCATTTCCTCCTCAGCGCCATAGAAAAAGCGGCGTTCGTATTATCTATGGCCTGAATCGATTTGAACGCTGAGAACACAGAGTACTTGTGGTGTTGCCATCAATCAATAATTAGTTACCCTACGTGTGTGCCAGTATTCCACCGGTATTTTTATATCAAACATATTGCATTGAATTACATTGCCATAACGAAAATAAATAACGCAAAACGGAAATATTTTGTTTCAAAATATTTTTTTATTTATTTTAAGATACACGAGAAAATATGTATTATGTAAAAAAGGGTTATTTAACTAAAAAAAGGACTAATAAAAAGTTTGCTTTTTTCAAAGGTTTCGGTTTTAACTTTGCTGAACTCCGTATTAAATTGTTTTGTAATTATCAACTGTAGAAATAAATTTTGTAATTTATTTTTAACAAACACTGTTTATTCCACTTTTTTGTGACGGTATAACCCTACCGGTTTCAAGGCTTTCACCTCATCTTCAGGGGAGCGCAAACAAGACTAAATGCTTAGTCTTGTTTGCGCTCTCCTGAAGATGAGGTGAAAGCCTTGAAACCGGTAGGGTTATACCGTCACAAAAAAGTGGAATAAACAGTGTTTGTTAAAAATAAATTACAATGTCTTTAAACCTCCACAACGTTAATGCCTTAACTATAAACAACATGTAGAAATAAATGCGTACACCGAGAAAAACACATGGGCTGACAATGTGTGATAGAAAACGAATTGAAGTGAATATGGATGGATGTGAATTTAAGGTTGATGTATTGAGTTAGATGAAAAAGAGCACTTTGAGATGGTTTGGGCATGATTAACGAATACATAAAAAAAAAACAAATACACAATGCAAATGTGAGTTGAATGTGAAAAGGAAATATTAAGTCAGAGAAATCGTAGGAGTTGTATGCGCGATAGGAAAGACTAGAGTTCTATTATCTCTGCCTACCCTAACAGGGAAAAGGCGTGATGGTATGAATGTGTGCATTAAAAACTCCTTTGTAATATATTAATTACTTTAATCTCGCGGCACATGTTTCTATCTTCTATCTCGAGGCTCTCGTTGCAAAATGGGATCATTGTATTTATGTACTTTACTTCGTTGTGAGCTTATCGTCGTTTTGCAGTCTCTTCTAACCAACTAGATAGATATTGAAGGATTCTTAAGTGAAAACCAGACAGGAATAATTTTTTAAATAAATCCGTGTCCAACGGAATTCGAACCGGACTCCCCTCGGGTTGAAAGACTGTCTGGTTTTCACTTAAGACCATCAACAAAAAATGTTTCTGGTTGTTTGGAAGAGATTGCCACTTGGCAATAAGCTCGTTAGGTAAAAAATACAAAAAAAGACAAGCTTCTTTAAATAAAACAACTAGACGACGAAAGTCGTTTCATTGCTCTCGTAACAAACCGGAATCATTCCGTCTGAAAAGAGCCTCTAGAGAGGAGATAGAAACATTTGTCGCGTGAATTAATGTAATTAGTGGAGTACTAAAGTAATTGATTATTAAATATTTTTAATAATTACAGTTTATTCGAGGAAAATTGGATTAAATAACAAAATTTTTAAGCTGATTAGTTATGATAAAGGGGGAGTTTAAAAGGATCTATATAATGTCTATATTGATTATTTGCACAGCGTAACCAACTAATAAACTGTACAGTGTGACCAAAGTACGACTTTTTCATTAAAAACTTTTACTCTTTCCTAATAAGTCTTCCAACAAAATATAAAATACTGTTTCGGCACCGTTTATTGATCGAAAACGAGCTTTTACGCAGACAACTTAAGGAAGTATCTGTTAAAAATAACCTCGCAAACGATTTTCTGTACCATAGTCATGTGAATTTTATCCATACATTGACAGATATTTATTTTTTGAAAGTGTTATGTTTACTGTCCAGAGATTAACTAAGAGTGCTTAAGTTATTATGTAACATTCTTTTTCTTTTCCTTTCCTCTCCACCATCCCTTCCTTTCCTTTTGATTGATGATATCTCACTTTATATTAAAAATAATGTTCGGGTGATTGTCCGTCTTTGTGGGGTTCGTGGGCATGTGCTCACGTATGTGTTTATGGATTTCGTAGGGATGGATAGTCATTTGAATGATTTATGCGACCATGTAACTTGCTTCATTTACTTTTGTCTGGTTGGTTGGAAGAGATTGCCGCCTGGCAATAAGCCCGCCAGATTGTATTGCAATAACAGTGTTAAATAAATAACATTTATCAAATAGTGTCATATCTTTTCAAAACTTCTTTGCCATCAACCTGCCTACATTCTGAAAGAAATTATTTCCATACTCTAGGGTCAATCTCTACGCAAGAAAGAGCATTCGAGATAACAGGGTCTGTTTTCTCAATCTATCTCAACTAAATTATTTGAACATCTTTGAGGTATTTTTTTTAATATGTTTAGTGAGTTGGCATTTTTATAATTTTGATAAAAATTTTATGAATTGAAAATGAAATAACCTGTTTGAGTGGTGCAATATTTTTTGCTAAATAATCTGATATTTTAATTTGGGTTCCTAGTTTATTTTGAATCTAAAAAATATTAAAATATATAAACTATATGGCGCTGTTAAGGGAGCAAACTCTCTTCAAAAGCGCTCCAACTGGAAACTCACTAATATAGATAAAAATATTATAAAATAAATCGATATAAGTTGAATGTAAGGGTAGGAAGGTTGTTGATGTGGCCATTAGATAAGGTGATTCCCCGCATCTGTATATATTTAGAAAAAAACATATTTGGTAAGAAAACAGCAGAAAACTTCCCAAGGGAAGTCAAACTACAAACAAATCCTTGTAGATCTTCCGATACGTGATATAAACGACGATGACCTCCGTGGCCTGGTGGTAAGACGCTTGTCTGCCGATCCGGAGGTTGCGGGTTCGATCTCCGCTGGAATCCAGATTTTTTTTAAATGTAATTTCAGTCTGGTTTTCACTTAGGGCCTAATAAAAACATTTTTCTGGTTGATTGGAAGAGATTGCCACACGGCAATAAGCTCGCCAGGTGATGAGAAAAAAAACCATTCAGTTTTAGGTGTTGTATAGTGTATGTGTGTATTGTCCATATCTTCACTGATTTCACTTTCAGGCTTTTTTATTCATTAATTTCTTTCGTCTCCGTAGCTGTCATTTCTAAATTCAAAGAAAAGCGTCATCGAGGTGATATTTTATAACGAAATTTCGATACGTGTCTTATATATCATCCGCCATTAATGGTCTTAGTTAGTTTATTTTATTATTATTTGTTTTTATTTTATTTTGCAAAAACATGTTTCTCGACATGAGAAATGTAAATCATTCACCTTGAACAAACAACTTTTTTTTTACGATGGGCTAGAAGAGATTGCCAGATTGCAATAATTACTGTGTATTGTGCAATGTATAAATATACTTTTTATAAAATATAAAAAACTTGCATCGTTTAGAAAAATATCTTCTGTTCACACTAATACTCACTAGACATGATGCTATATTCCATACAATTTATAATTTTGACAGTTTCAATATCATTTGATGGTTGTATGAAAAAGAAAATTGAACAATATTTTGTGGTCGACATGAACTATGGACGAAATAAACTAGTAAATAGTTGAATATGCTTAATGTATGTGGGCAGATTTATAGAGCATGCGATTCCATTTATTTATTCCTTGTGGCCAGGCTCGCCCTCCTATTGGTGGGGGTATTTCTATTGAGAGGATGCTATGAGAGGAGCCCAGACCGTTTGATACTAATTACCTTAAAGGCATTTTCTTTCCCATTGCCTTAGTATATATTTGAAAATACTTTATTGCTATTAATTAATACACCTTTTTTAAAAATATTTTATGATGATTTTTATGGATTTTATTGTATTGTACTCGTATAACACTTTCACTGTTTATAATATAACCTAACCGATTTATAGATTTTATTGTATTGTATAACTACAATAAAATCAATAAATCGGTTAGGTTATATTATAAACAGTGAAACACTTTCACTATTTATAATATAACCTAACCGATTTATGGATTTTATTGTATTGTATAACACTTTCACTGTTTATAATATAACCTAACCGATTTATTGCTTTGTTGGTAATGTTTCTCAATCTGCCAAAAATATGTTTAAAAGAGCGGAAAAGAAAAGAAGACTGGTACCCTTTCTTAAATACAAATCGGGCACTAACGGCCATCAAACCCGCAACCCCCGGCTTGAAAGACAGGTGGCTTATCAACTAGGTCACGGAGGATCTTATCAAGAAGCTATAACTCCAACGATTTATGTATCCTAGATGTATACGTCTGTTTTCTAATCTGTGGTAACTCATCTTTCTGGTTAGTTGGAAAATATTGACACTAAGCAAATATCCCATTAGTTTTTCTAAATGCAACGAAATTTTAATAAACAGCAACTTTAATTTATAGAAACATAGGTTATTCCTCATGATCGAGTATAATTGTCAATGATTAAGTGCATGTTAGACATCTGTGCGTGTATTGGTTAATTGTGTACAAGCTCTTGTACTTCAGGAAACACAGTCATGACAGATCAAATCCAAAGTTCCAAAAGCAGCGAGATCAAAGTTCCAAGACCATCGATATGTATAATCTGTTGCAGTCTTTTGTTAGGCAAAGTTTTAAATTGGTTTATTGAAAACATAAATTCTGATGTTAAATGGTTTAAAACTAGCCTGGAAGGGAATCTGCCCGGAATCAAACCTGGGACGACAATACCAAAATTAATTTAGTATTTTCGTGTCAACTTTGTTATATTGTAGTGAAACATGAACGTGAAAAAAGATAGAAGAACCGAATAAAAACTGTAGAAATGCGTACTTCGAGACGAATACGTGAAGTGACAATGTATGACAGAATATAAATTAAATTATTAGGGATGAATGTGAACTAAAGGATGACGTATTAATTAAGACGAAGAAGAGCACGCTGAGATGGTCTGGGCATGCGGAACGAATGAACGAAGAAAGACTAATAATAAAGATATACGAGTATAATACAAATGAAATTGTAGAAGATGTAAAAGAACATAAGAATGTATATTGTCGAGATAGAAAATTATGGCACCCTGCCATCTCTGCCTACCTCGACAGGTAAATTACGTGATGGTATGTATGTATGCATGTTAAAAAATATATTTTTTCAATTCCCCCTTAAAGTCACGCATGAGAACACCACCCCCTTGATAAAAGAGTTACGCCAGTGCATTTTCCATATTAACGATCCGACTATGTTATTTTTCGGTAGCTGTCGGCCGCACAGTGGTGTAATTACAGATTATTCACACCGGGGTACGCGGTTCGAGTCCCGTATACGGAATTTATTATTTTTGAAGCCTCCAATTATATATGTCGAATGAGATAATATATTGATTTATAAATTTTTATACACCAACTGTTACTGCCTCGCTCTCTCGCTGTTTTTCTCTTTCACTCTCTTCACATATATGTATATATTTTTTTCTGACTCTACTAAAATTCTGCCTGAGGGTTTTTGAATAAAACTGACATAGCTATTGTACTTAAGTTGATTTAAGAACGATATTTTAGAGTTGTTTCAACGAATCTTTTTCATATTTTTATTTTTCTCTTATTTTTATAACTATGTGGTTGGTTTCTTCTTATTTTAATAAAATGATTGTTCTAATTGGCTTCGATAGGTTGGGAATTATTTGTATATTTTTTTTTTACTACAATGTACAGAATTTTGTCGACCGTTAAATAAAGTCACCAGAGTAATACTCAAATTAGAATTTATAGTGCCCATGAACATCAATTCAACTTGGCACAAAAATTATGAACATTAACATAAATAAATAAATGTCGATTTATTGATAGCAACAAAGTATGTACATATTTAAATACATTAAAAAATCCCACAAATAGCTCATCTCATAACACCCCACCAATAAAGGGCTGTGAGGACACCAGATGTTTTTTTAACACACGACTTAATGAATCATATACAAAAATATCGAAAAGTTGTACGCACATGCATACAACTCATCACACATAAAATACAACGCTGAAGCAGGTCAAGGCTCAGGTGATCAAAAGCCGTAATACACGAAAATAATTAAAAAAGTTATACACCCAATTAATCCACGGCAATTTGAAAAACTTCAAGTTATCGCTTAGGCCTCGGCCACACAGGTAGGAGCCTCGCTTGATGCATATAGCTATGTTGCGAGTTAGGCGACATATCCTAGCGAACCAACGCACCGCATACTATGGCCACACTGCACGCTACACTGCACGCACGCAAGTGAATCTCCTAGTGAACAGACGTGTTGGTTAATTTTATTGTCATCGTGATTTTACAAGATGGCGGAAGTTTTAATAACAGCTGTGACCCATTAAATAACAGCTGTAACCCATCGAGCAAATTATACAAAAATGTACTTGTAATAAAATCATTTTGGAATGAAGTTGTACATGAAGTAAATAAAGATTAGGTAATTTGTAATGAAATTGGTAAGTTTCAAGAGTGGCATCGTTTGTTGACTCAACCGCTCTCAACTGTTAAATGAATTTGTGCGTAGCACTTTGGTGTGGCCAAGGATGAAGTCACCTAGAATATATATATGAGTCACGTAAAATCTAGCTTAGCACCTAACGAAGCACTTTGGTGTGGCCTCGGCCTTAGTGTTCGAGGTATGAGTGTCATGCGCAACTTTAGGAAGCACGTGAGGGCACTTCAGTTAGTTTACAAAGTGTGTTAATATTTTCTTCTTAAAATAACTAGAATATAAATACAAATACGGCCAAAGCAGAGCCATCTTGTTTGAGATATGCATCGGCGTCGGAGGTGGTAGAATTCTTAAACGTTACCTTGTTTTTAGAAGACTTCCATATGGTTGAGATAACTAACTGAAGGAGGAACGACGATGGTATTTCCGATCGTCAGTATTTAGGCTTCGTACAGAATTCGCTTCAACGGACTTACCTCATGAAGAACTCTTAGCCAAAACCCTTTTTAAGGCATTCTCATATTTAATGTTTATCCTAACTGGCTTAAGAGTATTGTATTGCATTACATATTAAAAACTAGCAGATTTATTGCCATGTACACACCATAGCAATTGCAAGACATGGTGCATAGGCGAAAGAGATCGAAAAAGGTTGGAGGCCTTCGAGATGTGGACCTATAGACGAATCCTAAGGATTTCCTGGAGAGACCACATTACAAATGACGAGGTTCTCAGCAGGATCGAAGAAACCAGGCACCTGTCAAACACCATATCGGAAAGGCATGCAGAATGAATGGGTCATATGCTGCGAAATGAAAATCTCCTGCTCAATATACTAGAGGGAATGATAGAGGGATCGATTGGCAGAGGGCTACCTCACCGAGAGTGTTAGATTTTTTTATCTCGATACACTTTACTTTGATCTTCCTCTTCGACGCCTTCGACTCACATATTCACTATATATTTGTTTTATTACATTTTCTTTCTTCATTCTTTTTACATGCTCAAATCATTTCCCAGTTCACATTAGTCCCTAATAACTTTATATCGTATTCCATCTTAAATTGTCCTCCCAATATATTATTCTCAATGCTCGCATTTCTACAGCGTTTATTCAGCTCATTTTAGTTTTTTTCTAAACTTCTACATTTCACTCTCATAAATTCAAGTTGGTTGGCAATTTTTTCCAACCAACCAGAAAGATCCAAACAATCGTCCTTGGCATGCTTTAAGAAGCGACTGAAAAAACTCTTAATTTCTTGTCAGTAAAATAACGTGTTTCATTCCCGATTTTCTTTTCCTTTCCTCTCCACCATCCCTTCCTTTCCTTTTGATTGATGATATCTCACTTTATTTGAAAAATCATGTTCGGTTGATTGTTCGTCTTTGTGGAGGCATGTGCTCACGTATGTGTTTATGTATTTCGTGGGGATGGATAGTCATTTGAATGATTGACCATGTAACTTGCTTAATTTACTTTTGTCTGGTTGGATGGAAGAGTATTTGCAATAAAAGTGTTAACTACAATAAATAAAAATAAAAGATGTTAAAGTGATCTTAAATGAAAATTGGACTGTAATTTTAAAAAAATCTAGGTGCCAGCGGCATTTGAACCCGCTACCTCCGATAGGAAGACAGGCGTCTTACCAACTAGGCCACGGAGGTCGTCACGATAGTGATAACATACCTCACACAACTTTTATTTCAATTCACAATTATCAATGTTTCACAATTATCAATGTTTTGTGTTTCTTAATTCATCGTGTTTCAAAATGTCATAATCCAGCCACGTTCTCTTCGGCCTGCCTTATTCATGCAAGCTATGAACTTCTAATTCGTCTGTTTTTTATCATTATTTATCCCTACATAACCAAACCATCTAAACACTCCTTTATCCAACTTTCTTACGACATCTTAAGTCATACATCAATATATAATATCTTCATGTATTTCAAACAAAGAATCTGTATTTTTTTTCTTCTTATTAACACGTTCACTGCGTATAAAGAGATGTTGAAAATTCGCGAATTTTTTAAAACCCATAACTTTGTTAAAAATCAAATTCTACTTTCTATTGAAACATCATATACAAGTGTATTCCTTCGTGTCTTCAAAACACATGAAACCGGCGACGAATCCTTATTGGGAGACGTTTATGAGTGCACTTAACATTCAAGGGTATTTTGTATGGACACGGGAGCCGTGTTCGACGCAGTGAACGTGTTAATTAAACGTATGTATCTCCACGAAATTTATCATATATTTTCCTTCTTCTCTGAAGTCCAAATTTCACCTCCATACATCAAGGTGGGCACCAAGACGGTTTTATATATTGTAATCATGAATACATACCTCTCCCATGACCTAGTTAGCAATGCAACGATAAATTGGTAACATGTTTGATTTCCATTCGTGGGTTTTGAACTAAATTCCCGATGGTACCAAAAACATTATTTCTAAGTATTCTGAAAGCGTTTTTTTGCTGACGAAATTCATACGTATATGATATTTGCGAGTATTACAGTATCTTCATATGTAATGAAATATTGCTAACATGTGATCTTAAACTACATCATGTAGCATCGCGATTCCCATGATAGCCTCTGACGATTCCCCTCCATCCATCCCTGTACTCTGCAGCTCGAAGGGCAGTTGTTAAGGGTAGTCAAGTTGTGTACCTTACTTGGTCAGTCCAACGCATTGTGGTTCTTCCTCTTGTGCGTCGTCTTTCTACATTTCCAGTAACCAACTGTCTCTTTGGCCACGAGCAATGTGCCCAAAGAATCGGAGGACACGTCGAATGGATATTGTCGTCAAGCTGTTGGTGATACTCAATTCTTCGTGAATAGAGGCGTTACTTCGCATCGCTGTCCAAGGAATTCGTAGCATCATTCTGCAGCACCACATTTCAAATGCCTCTATTCTACGTCTCTAGCTTGCTCTCAGAGTCCAAGTCTCCTCGCCATACATGAATATTGCGAAGACGAGAGACTTATCTAGACGGATTAAGGACTTAAGAAACTTAATAGAAAAATATTTTAAGTAAAAACTTAAAAATAAAGAAGTTAAATTTAAATAAATCAAGCGTTGTACACTTCCTCAAGTGGTTCTAAACCCGAAGGTAAAATAACTCGTGCTGAAAACGATGTTGTCTTCAAGCCACGCTCTTTGCTAATTCGGATCAGTTGAAGGATATCATTCGAATGAATTAATCAAAATCGAAATGGATTCATCTACGATTTCAATGGCGTATGCAGCTTTAGGAAACAATACAAGACAACCCTTTTTGGGAGGTCTTGTCACTGTACACATTTATTACACTACACCTAAAGCTAAATGTGTTATTTTTACATCATAGAAGATCTACACATGTTTCTTTGTAGGTTATCTTAACTTTGGTAAGTTTTCCGTTGTTTTCTTACCAAATATGTTTTTTTTCTAAATATATGCAAATGTGGGGAAGTTCTTGATCTAATGGCCATATCTACTACCTTCCTACTACTTCCTTACACTCCACCTACAAACATTTCTTTTGTAAGAATTTAAATCTGTCAATAATAGCGAGTTCGAATCTCGAGTTGCAGTCTGGTCTTAAAACGGCGCTAAATAAATTGCCCTTTAATTATTACGGGTAGTCACGGTTGATTTAACTGTCCCCCGATTCTAGAAGCACTAAGTTTATATGTACCCAATAAATATAGCCGTGCAAGGAATCACCCTCTGTTCTACATACCAACTTACAGGACGAATATCATGGCTAAACACTCAGTCACGCGTGGTATACAGATATTGAACCAACTGAATGACACTGTGGATATATTCTCGGTACCGTCTAGCAGTATGAGAAGAATCCTGGCTGATATTCTTCCTAACGAATAAGCTAACGCTAGAAGCAGACCCTCTTTGTGTAACAGGAGAAATCCGTGCAAAATGGATGAATAATTTTTTTAAAAATTAAAATATGAATTTACTCTTTGTTTCTTTTCAATCAAATTGTTAACGTTTCGTCTTATAAAGGTGTTATAATAACACGCGTGTTATATAATGCCTGACATACTCGTGTCTTTAATTTAACATTGCTTATGGTATACTGGGTGTATTGGAAAATTGAAAATTCACACCGTATAATTTTGACACCTAGTTTATTCCACGTCCACGTTTCACTACCATACCCGCCACGCAGTTCAGGCTGTTATTCTATTATAATGATATTGTAATTTTCTGTTTTACCGACAACCGAATATAAAATAATACTCATTCTTATCTCTCTTAAATCTAGACGTACGCTATGGATGGATTTGGACGAACCCAAAAATAAAGGTGCTCCATTCGTGTATTTTATGTTAAGTGTGTGTATATTAAAGATTAATAGTAAAATCGTTATACTTTATTTAATTACATTTTTGCTCACTTGTATTGTATGACAATTACAGAGTAAGTACCTAATATTATGACCGCAGCCACTACCTTTCAATTCTCTCACTCAAATACTCGTATGTTTATTTTTGATAATTTAAAAAAAAAAAAATTATCCACTTTGCACGGATTTCTCCTGTTACACAAAGAGGGTCTGCTTCCAGAGTTAGCTTATTCGTTAGGAAGAATATCAGCCAGGATTCTTCTCATACTGCCAGGCGGTGCCGAGACTATATCCAGAGTGTCACTCAGTTGGTTCAATATCTCTATACCACGCGTGACTGAGTGTTTAGCCATGATATTCGTCCTGTAAGCTGGTATGTATTATAGAACAGAGGGTGATTCCTTGCACGGCTATATTTATTGGGTACATATAAACTTAGTGCTTCTAGAATCGCGGGACAGTTAAAGCAGCCTTGGAAAACCTTTATTAGGAATATCGCAATGGATTCTTCCCTTCTTGTTTCGATGCTCCTATAGTTACACACCGTGAGAAGTTCGACATGGTGAGCATATTTTGGGTAATCGCCCTTTGTTCTGTACCATAGATATCTGAGAATTTTTTTTTTTACCATAGATCTTTTCCGGGCTGCCGGGAATAAAGATGTCTACTCTCAGGTGATATTCAACGTTGGGGGGACCTGACATGACACTGGGAAGGAGAAGATACAAAGATACCTACGTAACAACACGCTATTTTACTGACAGAGTACGAAGAGAAAACATAGCGATAAACTTTCCTATCTAGACACACATTCTAAGCCTCTTCTAAATACATATACCTTCTCATACGATTTGTACGATTTTTCTGACTTTCTACGTTTCGTTTTTTCAAAACATGTTCACTAGATCAAACCATCATTTTCTTGGTATACCTCTCACATGCCTTCCACCCATATTTTCAATTTATTTCATATTTCAATATTTGTATTATGTATATACACATATATTTTATGATTATGTGCGGTACATTGTGAGATGAATGTTTTGTTCTATCTGGAGTGATGAAGTGTGAAGGGTTTAATTTCATGTGATGTATACATGTGTAATTGAGTGTCACTGTTTGTCAGGCTGATGAGAATGTTCAACGGGGTTTTATATAATCAAAAATCGGAAAGAAGTATCGATTTATTTTTTCATGCTATATGTCCTCAGTGAGATACAGGCAAAAACCTAGTTTACTGGGGACACGACATACGAAAGGCAACAAACCCAGATCCATTAAAATTGTGAGTCCAAATTAAATTAAATGTTGATTTTTTTCAAATGATGTATATTTATTGTCATGTGTAAAATAAATAAAAAAATTAATAGATGGCGCCCAAAATGGAAAAATTAAGAGGGATATCGAACGGTGTGTAACGATAGGAAACAAAGTCAAAGGGGTACTAAAACGCATATATTTAAACTGGACAATATCAATGCCTTCTACGATGATATTCCACTATAGTTTTTTGTGTGCTTAACTTTGATATAGGAGTGAAACATGGACGCGGAAGTATCCTCAGTGAGATACAGGCAAAAGCCTAGTTTTCTGGGGACACGACAAATGAAAGGCATCAAACCCAGATCCATTAAAATTGTGCGTCCAAATTAAATTACCTGTTGTTTTTTCGCAAATTATTTATATTTCTTGACATGTAACAAATAAATGTGGTAGAATTGTAACTGATGTGTTGAACAGGGTGTGGGCAGAAAAACATCTAGTGTCCCCGTGGCCGGGCTCGCCCTTTATTGGTGGGGTGTATCTTGGCCGGGGGGATGTTATTAGATGCGCCCAAACATTTCGATAGCTTCTCTCTTTAATGTATTCTCTGTAATTTATGTGTTCTTGAAGTATATCTTAATATATTATGTACATACTATGTTTTTATCAATAAACCTATATTTATTTATTTATACGTAAGTGTAAATTTTAATATGAGTAAGAAATTTCAAGATAAATGTGAAATGTTTCCTATGAGGTAGGAGTCATGGTTTGAACACATCGAGAGAATATGTCACTCTCTCTCTCTTCCTTGTCATTATTATTCCGACATGGTGGTGGGATCTGCCCTTCCAATAATTCGCCGCCACTTCGCCCGATCCTGTGCATCTTCTGGAGCGATATCGGCGTCCCTCATGTCCCACCCAACCACCTCGAGCCACCCGCGCTTGGTTCTTCCTCGGGACCTCTTACCAGGGACATTAAGTGTTTGCGTCCTGTTTCCTACATACTCTGGCGGTCTTCTGCTGACGTGTCCATACCATCACAGCCTGCTCTCTTGAATCTTGTCAGAGATGTCGCGTACACCTAGACTCCCATGGATGTAGGAGTTTCGGATCCTGTCAAGCCTTGTAACACCACACATCCATCTCAACATTTTCATCTCAGTTGTCTGTATGGCACGGACGTGCCTTAGGGAGGTATTCCAGGTTTCTGAGCCATATGTGAGCACAGGCCGAATGACACTCTTGTAAACTAGCCACTTGAGTTTGACGGGCATCTTTTTATCACAAGTCACACCCGCGACTTCCCGCCATTTCAGCCAAGTTGAGAATATGTCACAATATAATTAATAAGTTGTGAAATTATTTGAAATTAGAGTATACTTCGGCCACGTGTTGCCTGCACCAACGTTTACTTTTGGGTGTCCTTAAGTATGCCTTCTTTAAAATTGTAAGAGAATTTAGCCTGAAGGCGGGCGAGCCAACTCGACCCGGCGGACGTGGGTTCGGTTCTCTTCGTGGGCGTATCCGAACCGCGGGCGAAATCCGAACCCGATCCGTATGCCGATATAAAAATGAGTTTTTTTACCTCTCATCTCTTATCCGTTAATTTTTCAAACTCTTTGTTTTTATTTTTTTCGCCGTTGTTCATTTTAACGACGTGCCTTAACCATTTTCTAGGAAATCAAAAATTTCTTATGCACATGTGAGGAAAAATATTAAAATTTTATTTTATTATGTCTTATTTAGCAAACAACCTCTATCGTTTAGTTAGTCAGACGCCTGTTTTCTGACCTGGGGATACATATGATACGTACCATTACACCTTTTGCTTGCCAGGGTAGGCAGAAAGGACAGAGCGTCAATTCCCCAACTCGACATATCCTTTGCCTCTTCTACATCCATACGATTTCTCTGAATTAAAAAATGACTCGCTCCAATATAAAACCTTGGCACGCTTTAAAAAGCGACTAAAAAAACACTTAATTTCTAGTCAGTAAAATAACGTGTTTCATTCCTGATTTTTCTTTTCCTTTCCTCTCCGCCATTCCTTCATTTTCTTTTGATTGGTGATATTTCACTTTATATGAAAAATAATATTCGGGTGATTGTCCGTCTTTGTGGGGTTCGTGGGCATATGCTCACGTATGTGTTTATGGATTTCGTGGGGATGGATAGTCATCGGAATGATTTATGCGACCACGTAACTTGCTTCATTTACTTTTGTCTGATTGGTTGGATACGTCCGCCAGATTCTATTTGCAATAAAAGTGTTAAACAATAATAATAATAGTAAATTGGTTTTGTTAGTCTTTCTTTCTTCCTTCATTTTACATGTCCAAACCATCTCCGAGTGCTCTTCTTCATCTTACTCAACACATCATCCTTGAGGAAACATTAATTCCTAATCACATCATTCCGTAGTCTCCCACACTCCTCTATGGCTCCGAATGCTGGACGATGTATAACTCTTACTCTAGGCAACTAGAAACTGCTGAAATGCGCATGCTAAGATGGTCAGCTGGTGTGTCCCTAAGATACAAAGTAAAAAGCTCACGTATTCGTGGAAGCCTAGGTGTTACAGACATCAACAGCAAGATGGAGGAGAGGCGATTGAGATGGTATGGGCACGTTGGACGTAGAGCACCCGATCACATTGTGAACTAAGCAATCTCCATGGATCTTTCTCGAATATCAACCAGAGGAAGACCAAAGAATTCATGGGTGGTGCAAAAAGATAACCTGATGCAGAGGCACGGCCTGGGAGACGTAGTCCGGGACAGAGGAGCAAACAAACTGAGGACGACGAGAGCTGACCCCAACAGTCTTCGCAGTCAATGAGTTGGGATGGAGCCAGGGAGAAGTAACACCATTCCGTAGTCTGTCATAAATTGACACCCCACCTATTATTATTGTCAATGCACGCATGTCTACTGCATTCATTTGTCTCCTTTCCGTTTTTTCAAGTCCACGTTATCTCTAATAAGTTAAATTTAGTAATAAAATATTGTTTACGTCCAAGAATTAAGATAAATATTTTATAGCTAGACTGCGTGCACTTGACGACCCAGTCACTGTTTCGGAATAGCCGTATGTATACTCGTATAACCCTGTCTTGTCCGGACGGATTTAACCCCAGGATATGGATGGGCGTGACTCTCCTAAGCCTCTCGCGACTTTATCTTGAAAAATATTAAAATAAAATATCGACCTCACAACATAGTCTTTGCGTGCCTCACCAACACATTCATTCAATCATACCGTCATCGTTAAACGGGAGTACTGCTCCAGGAATGACAGATACTGGTTCGTAATATATGGTGTGACTTCGGGCTATGTTTTCTGCTGTGCAGAATTCTGTTACTGTATTTTGGCACTGAGCTATACGCAAGTTCATTTGTAAATTATTTGTATTGACGTTTCATTACTATCCATTAAATTTAGTAAGAGTATATATAGTATATTGCTTAAGTATCCCATTTATTTTGTTTTCTATCGCTACACACCGATCGATATCTCTCGTGACTCTCGATCTATGTCCATCATCTGAGAGAATATTACTTACTCGTAAATATCAAAACTCCTGAGAAGATCTGAAAATGGATGTTGACAAATATTAAGTCATGGTGATAGAAAACTGTGATTGGGAAAGTAAATGCGATATATGAGTGGATAATGAAAGATTGGAGCATGTTGATGAATTCTACTATCTAGGTAGTATTTTTTAGATGATGGAATACTTAAGAGGGATATTGAACGGCGTGTAGTGATACGAAACAGACTTAATGGGGCATTAACCTTTTCCTTCCTGTGCTAAAAAAATCCACGCGTTCCGGTGCAGTGTATTCAATATACATCAATACACATGTAAAAATGAGCGGTTTAAAATCGGAAAAATAAGAATATTCATAGCCAATCGCTTAAATTAATTAACCACCTCAAACGAAAGCTCGCGAGCTACTGAAGCGAGATAAGCGAGTGAACTGAGATTCTATTTCTTACGTTCCCATATACCGAAGTAGAGTGAGACGTGAATAGTGTCGCTTCCTCACCCATAGCGGTTGTTTAGAATGAATATACCTACGTCACACACTGGTACACGTTTGATTGTATCGGTGAATTTATTCCCGATTTTCGCAAAATATCTCTGATATGGCCGATAAGTGCTAATTATTATTAATATTATTTTTTCATTCAATGCGTAAATGTATTACGGAGGAATACCTAAAATCTGAACCCAGTATTTATTATATTTATAGAGATATTGAAGTGTTTAGAAGCAATGTGTACTAGTTACACATCACAGGACAGGAAGGGTTAAGCGCTGCATTCAACAACATGGCCCAGGACCGGAAGGGATGAAAACAAGTGGTACGCAAAGTTCAAGACATAACAGAAGATCTCGACGCTTAGCATTGATCACATGATAAAAAAGAAGATTTTATTAATACTGAAGAAATTGCTGCCTTAGTTTCATTGAAGGCACCAACAAAAAGTATGGTATTCAAGAGTGTGTAGTAAAATGTTGGACCTTGGAGCACCAAATGTGTACTTGTTACACATCACAGGATAGGAAGGGTTAAAACACATATACTTGATCCTGATAGTATCAGAATATGTTAAAGTGATAGTCTACAACAGTATTTTAGTACCGACACCGACACCTCCACCAGCAGACGACAGCCTTCCTCCATAGGCAATCGTGTATCTCCCATATTTATCATATATATGTATTATTTTTTTTTAAAAAAGTCACACACGTCTCCCCATATATACATGCATATAAATAACTTTTTATATTTTACTCACCATAATCTCACCTCCATTATTTTTCACTCACACCCATTTAATATATATAACTGTGTGTGACATCGCACATCCACAAATCTATGTATATTTGTATGTCACCATCACCATCACCATCAGCCTGTATCTATCCACTGCAGGATGTAGGCCTCTCCAAGTTGTCTCCACAAAATCCTGTCCTTTGCACATTGCTGCCACATAATACCTGCATGCTTACGTATTTCGTCCACCCAGCGCGCCTTAGGTCTTCTTACAGGCCTTTTTATACCTATTGGGTACCACTGGATTACTTCATACGTCCAACGATGGTCTGTTGCTCGGGCGTATTTTAAATATTTGTATGTAATATTATTTATATATCATCACATGTATACAAGTATTTAACGTTCGTATTATTTCTTATAATCATTGATCAAAAAATAAAAAAAACTACCTTTCCCCGTTTCCTAAAAAAAGAACCAAAATATCCAACCAAATATCTTAACAGTCAGCACTTATCCTCCGATGAAGGAGTAAGGCGTCCTACCATTGGACCGAGACTCCGAACGAGATATTCATCCCCTGAAAAAAAAACTATTTTAGTAACAACTTTGATGTATGGGAGTGAAACGACTATAAGAAGCCAAATAAATACATGTACAGAGAATAAATCATAAGGTGTGACAATGTATGACAAGATACGTAATAAAGTGATAAGGGATGAATGTGAACTTAAGGCTTATGTATTAATTAAGATAAGGGACGAATGTGAACTTAAGGCTTATGTATTAATTAAGATAAGGGATGAATGTGAACTTAAGGCTTATGTATTAATTAAGATAAGGGATGAATGTGAACTTAAGGCTTATGTATTAATTAAGATAAGGGATGAATGTGAACTTAAGGCTTATGTATTAATTAAGATAAGGGATGAATGTGAACTTAAGGCTTATGTATTAATTAAGATCAAAAAGAACATTCTGAGACTGCAAATGTGTGAAAGGTATGATAGTTCATAACAGTACTTTAGCATCAACTTGAAAGAATGAGAGTGAAAAGTGGATTTAGAAAAAGTTGAAAGGAGTAGAATAAATGTTGTAGAAATGCATGTACTGAGAATAATAACGTGAGGTGATAATGTATGGCGAAATACAGAGTGAATTGATTTGGGATTAATGTAAATTCAACGTTGATGTGTTGAGTAAGATTAGAAAGAAAACTCTGAGATGGTTTGGATATGTAGGACGAATGAATGAAGAAAGACAAATATTTAGTATAAATGTGAGTGACAGGTATCGTAGAGGAAAGCCAATGATAATATAGTGGAACCTCTCTCAGGATTCGAACCCACTATCATTGACAGTTTAAGAAAAAACGTTTTGAGATATTTGAGGATACAATGACACTCTTCAAACGATATTTTTGAGTCATATTTTCTATACGAATTTGAACCATTATATAAATGTTTTTCAGGCTTGATATGTTCACACATAAAGGATTAATTGTGTTGTATAAAACTTTAGTTGTATACAGTAAAACCCGGATGGTTTATTGCAATGTAACAATCTCTTCCAACCAACTACAAAGCTGTTAAACAAGCCTGAAGTGAAAACAAGATTGCAACCTTTATAAACTAATGTTTTATTATATTTTATTTAATTAACGACACAACAGTGTCTTTTATACAAATGCACATATGGCAAGTTATTACTTAAAATTATTGACAAAAAATACAAAACTTTTTCTTAAACTAACATATACAAGAGATACAACAGGCAGTAGTAATAATATATTGCAGTCATTGTTTAAAATAATAATAATAAAATATATATTTAAGTTTAATATATGTATGTATACCACAAAATATTACAAACCTTCACCAAGCAGATTTACGTAATTGTCCAAGACTTATTTTATAGTGGTAAAGAACTTAGATTTGTTTTTAGTGGAACAACGCTTACATAGAACAAAAGTTATAGAAATCCCATGGGTTCACTTGTAGAACGAGATGCAAGTTGCTTTGCAGAATCGAAACCTTCAACATGTTGATGCAGGGTTACTCAACTCCAGAGGCAAAGTATTGTCCTTAATGTTTCGTTTATACTAAGTTATTTATATTAATAAAGGAGAGCACAAAATCAGTGCTATCAACAATATTGTACACGACTTGTTTTTTGGATTTCTTTAAAGTATTTTTATATTTCCCCCGTCTTAAGACCGCATTACCGCGTGGTCTGCGAGTAGATGGTGCTGATGTTACTCTCACAGCATTGTCGGAGTTCTGGGCGTGGCGCAGGATGGAATTTTTGTGGGCATGTCTTTCAAGTCGTCCCAAAACGCGCCGGCGTTTTATGAATATGATTTTTAAACATTTTTTAATGGTTTTATTATTAAACTGAAAGGTTTAACCTCTCGGCATCAACTGGTAGGGAACGTTTAACACTTTGTTAAAAATATTTTTTGTTGATATACTATGGACCACGTATTTTTCGGTTTTTCTTTGCGAGATTTTGATTTCTAAAAGCCATATTTTTACGGCGTCCAGTGAATGTTGCGTTTCTTCTTTCTTCGTGGAACTTTTCCATTTATAGATCGATTGTTACATTTTTGAAGCTTAATCAGTTGAAACTTTGAATTTCTAGAATTGTATTAATAGTAATTGTATTAATAGTTAGTTCACTAGAATTGTATTAATAGTAAGTTAACATATTAATAGTAATAGGACCATTTTAATAGCGCTATTTAGAGCTCAGACTATCTTCAAAAGCGCATCAACTAAAGATTTGAACCCACTATTATAACAAATTTAAATTGTTACAAAATAACGTGAGCTTTAAGATGTATGAATATTAAACAATACATTGCTTTCTGGAAAAATACTGAAAGGAACCGAATTAATGCTGAAAAAATGCATGTACTGAGAAGAATACATGTAGCAACAATGTATGACAGAATACGAAATGAAGTGATAAGAAAAATTTGGAGATCAATTCTCTCTGCCTACTCCGCCAGGGACACGTCGTGGTTATACTAGGTTAGTCAAAAAGTTTTGAAAGTGGAAATGAAAATACATTTTTTTTGGGGGGAAATCACTTTTATTGCTCAGTATAGTCTCCCATAAGATCAATACACTTGGTCCAACGATCTTCCAACTTTGTTGTCCCATCACGGAAGTGACTTTCTGGAAGGCCTGCAAAATACTCCTCTACGACGGCTATAACCTCTTCGTTTGATGAAAAATGCTTTCCACGAAGGAATTTTTTGAGGTGTGAGAACAGCCAGAAGTCAGAGGGAGCTAAATCTGGCGAATAGGGTGGATGCTGCAACAATTCGTACCCCAATTCACTGATTTTCGCGATGGTTTTTTGAGCTGTGTGAGCAGGTGCATTGTCTTGATGAAAAATTATTTTTTTCTTCTGCAAACCGGGTCTTTTTTCACAATTTTTTTCATCCAACTGGTCCAAAAGGTCACAATAATAATCAGAGTTGATTGTCTTACCAGTTTGGAGATAATCTATCAATAAAATTCCTTTTGCATCCCAAAAAACTGACGCTAACACCTTCTTGGCCAATTTCTGGACACGAACTCGCTTCGGAGCCAAAGTGCCTGGTTCACACCACTCCTTAGCATCTTGTTTTGATTCAGGATCATGGTTGTAGACACAAGTCTCATCCATAGTGATGAATTGACGTAGAAAATCCTTTTTATCCTTTCGAAATTGCTCCAAATGTTGCTCAGAAAGTCGCATTCGAACGTGTTTTTGTTGCATTGTTAGCAAATGCGGCACCCATTGTGCACACAGTTTTTTGAAATCCAAAACTTCAGCCAAAATATGCCATGTTGTTCCATGTGAGATGCCTATGGTGTCAGCTATCACATCCACAGTCGATCGATGATCTTCCAAAACCATATCCTGTATTTTCGCTATGATTTCTGGTGTTGATGCACTTTTTGGACGTCCTGAGCGTGGATCGTCTTCAACGCTTGTACGGCCACGCTTAAACTCCAAAACCCATCGGTGAACGGTTGGAAATGAAGGAGAAGACTTCTTTAATACTTTCACCATCTTTGCATGGATTTCAGTAGCCGATAAACCTTCCAAAACAAAGAATTTAATCACTGCACGATATTCGGATTTTTCCATTGTTAAAAAATACACTGACACGTCAACTTCAAATGGCTTGTAAACAAAGAATGAATTGACAGATCGAAATGAAATTTTGAGTACGTTCTTATGAAAGATGAAATTTTGGTTTTGCTCCATAGATGTCGCTTTCAAAACTTTTTGACTAACCTACTATGTATGTTTGTTGAACGATTGAATGAAAAAAAGAAAACTTCATTCTATCGTTCAACAAAGATACTCGTATGCTAGTATAGTCTTATGTTTGTTTAATGATTGAATGAAGAAATAAAACTTTATTCAATCGTTCAATAAAGATATGTACTTTTATGTTTGTTGAATGATTGAATGAAGCAAGAAGACTTCATTCAATCGTTCAACAAGGATATGTACTTTCATGTTTGTTGAATGATTGAATTAATAAAGAAGACTTCATACAATCGTTCAACACATATATGTTAACATATGTAGTCGTATGCTTGATGAAATATTGAGTGAAAAATAAAAGCTAACAAAATCAAGACGAACAATACAAATTTTAATGAAAGGCAATCATAATTAACAATTTGTTCGTATTTCTACTGTATACATTAAGTTCTTATCACTATTTTCCAAATGTCCATGTTTTGCTTCCATAACATGCATGTATCAAGGTGTTGACAATGATAATTCCACTTTTCACAAGTTAGAAATAAATATCAAAACATGTACAATAAATCTCTAGTTATCACGCGGGTCTCTTTGGGAATAATTTTTTGGTCCATATATCAGATTTTCGCAGCATCCGTTTCATGTACGTAAGATGACGTTATCTTCCGCGCCATCAGCAGTACGGTAGCGTAATCAACGATTTAAATCTATAATCACCACCATGAGACCATGGTGTTTCCATACAGCCTTATTCCTCTTCATCTCTCTCTCACTCCATCCAAACAACTTTAATAACATATCATTATGAATCGAGGACTGTTATTATATGGAAGTCTTAGTGCTTATATATTACAGAGGAACTCAAGTGCAGGGACGGCCATGGGGGAGTCTGTGTATGGGCTGAGATGTTTGGAGATTTAATTTATTATATGTGATGATGGAAGAGTTGCGAGGGTTATCGATCGGCGTGTGGCGATAAAAAAGAAAGTCAATACGGATTGCAAAAAAGATAGTCCATGACAGTATTTTAGTAATAACTTTAATGTAAAGGAGTCAAACGTGACGAAGAAATGTGTGTATTGAGAAGAATACACGGGGTGAAAATATATGACAGAATACGAAATAAATTGATTAGAGGGGAATGTGACAGAATAAAGTGATAACGGATAACTCTCAACGGTGATATATAAATTGTCCTACGTTTTTTTATTATTATTACTATAAAGCACAACCAGACAGAAAAGAGCTGTTGAATATACGGGGGTACAATGTATGATAAAATACGGAATTAAGTGATATGAGATGAATGTGAACTTAAAGCTGATATGTTGAGTGAGTTGAAGAAGAGCACTCTGAGATGGTTTGGACACGTGATACGAATACATAAAGTTAGATTTTTTGTTCAAACATCAAGAAATATAAAAAGTCAGAAATATATAAAGTCGTAAGAACTTTATGATAAGCTAAATGGTTGTAAAAGAGGTAATTTGTTTGGGTTGTGATAAAAAAAACCTTCTCTGCCTACCCTGACAGGCAGACGGCGTGAAGTTATGTATGTACGAGTATAATACACGAGATTATCTTGAAAAGAGGGTAGTATTTTCTCTGGGGTAAGAGACGAACGTTTGCAGATGATATCCTGCATTGCTTATACTTATTCTTCTTCCTAGTGTCATGTCACGTCCCCCCAACGTTGACTATCACTTGAGAGTAAGCAACTTTATCCCCGGCAGCCCGAAAAAGATCCCCAACACTCCTTATACCAGTCCTATCACGTATATTGCAGAGCCAGGAGATTTGCCTCCTGCCAACACCTCTTCGACCCTCTATTTTGCCTTGGATGATCAGGTGCAGTAATTTGTACTTTGCTTCTATAAGTACATGACCCAAATAGGACACCTTTCAGATTTTAATATTAGTCTGCAACTCTCTATCAACTTTGGCTCTTTGAAGAACCCTCGTGTTGCTGACCATATCCGTCCAGGGTATCGGTAGCATTCTCCGGTGCATCCACATTTCCAATGCTTCCAATCGGTTCATATTACCAACTTTGAGGGTCCATGATTCCACTCCATATAATAACACTGACCAAACGTAGCATTTGACTAAACGTTGTCGAAGTTTCAAGTTTAGATTATCATCGCAGAATACGCTTCTCATTATATTAAAAGCCTCACGAGATGATTCAATTCTGCACTTGACTTGCTTATTCAAGTGCGATTAATTTCGATTTCTAAAAACTTAAATGTGAGAAATAGTAGCGGTATATAGTGGGATTCTACAAAAATAAACAAAAGTTCATTTGAAACCAAGATTCAACACAAAATTTAGTATTTTTTTATCCATAAATAATATTTTTAATAACGGGCCTTAACACGTTTAAACCGCTCCTGTCTTCAGTGCGATACCAGCACAATTACAAGTTTTTTTTTTAATTGTATCGCGTTAGATGAACTAACTTTCATTTTCATATCGAATAATTCTTTATATTAACGATAAAAAAATATGCACTTGGAAAAAATATCTATGATTGAGGTTACATTTTTTTGTTTGCTAATATAACCCGTGTATGCAAAAATTTCACAATGTTTTCTTTCATAATATCGCACCTCTAATGCAAGACTGCCACAAGTAAAAAAAAAAACTTAATTTCGAGATTTAATATTCAAACATACGTTCCATTAAGAAATTTTCTTGTCGGGGTATGTAGACAGGACAACGCTAGACCTTCCTATCTTGACACACATCCTTCGATTCTTCTACACTTTCTGATACAATTCTTACGATTTTTCTGACTTTTTACGTTTCCTTCTTTACAAATATCATTCACTTGATCTAATCATACTTTCCTCGGTCTTTCTCTCAAACGTTTTTCAGTCACATTTGCACTGTTTATTTGTTTTGCCAGTATTTCTTATTTTATACTTTCTATATGCCCAAACCGTCTCAGCGTGCTCCTTCTCCACCTTACTCAACACATCAGCCTTAATTTCACATCCTTCCCTAATCACTTCATTCCGTATTCTGTCAAATATTGATACCCTGTGTATTATTTACAATGTACGCATTTCTACAGCATCAATCAGTCATTTTCCACGTCAAAATTTCCCTCCAAAACATCAAAGTCGGCAGTGGCCCCATTGACCATACTTTTCGAGGTTTGTTTTGATTTGTTTTCTAATTTTTTCATTTATTCATTCGTTCTACGTGCTCAAACCATCCCAGAATACTCTTCTTAATCTTATTCAACACAGCAGCTTTAAGTTTACATTCCTCCTTAATCATTTCATTCCGTATTGTGTCATACATTGTCGTCCCATGTATTCTTCTAAGTAAACTATTCCACTGCAATTATTTGACTTTCTTTCAGTCTTGTTCCATATCCTTGTTTAACTTCTAGATATCAAAGTTGGTCT
Organism: Odontocerum albicorne; assembly: GCA_949825065.1. Classification (NCBI taxonomy): domain Eukaryota; kingdom Metazoa; phylum Arthropoda; class Insecta; order Trichoptera; family Odontoceridae; genus Odontocerum; species Odontocerum albicorne. The sequence goes on from OX463867.1 coordinate 14,822,330, forward strand.
AATATAAATATGTCGTGATGGTATATGTGTACGTAGCAAGGTCCAAAAGTTTCCGTCCCATCTGCGGTTCACTCGGTGCGACTATGGAACAAACTTCCAAGATTTATCAGATGTGTATCATCCTTTTTTACGTTTAAGAGAGAGTTTAAAAATATTACATAACTCAGAATATCCTTTCAACATTATTATCCTTTCCTTCCCTTCTTTATCCTTTATCGAATTACTTTCCTTTAGTTCTACCATTATTGATTGTGTTTAAAAATTTATTCGGTCATTTTTTATATTTCAATTTAAACGAATACATATTTTTTTTGTATAATCTGTAATAGATTTAATAAGTAAAATATATCCAAAATGAGCTGGTTGGCTGGAAGAAATTACTGTTTAATAATAAACCCTCCAGATGTATTATTTTAACCATGTACACAAAAATAACGTAACTTACATTAAAGTGTATATTTATTCTTGTACTTGTTATTATTGCTATCACTAAACGAGATTATTATTAAGCCGACTCAAATGTTAAAAATTCTACACAATAAACATAAGTAAAAGTGACAGGCCTGTTTCGCTGAAAAAAGCACTGTCACATTTTTTTATATTAAAGTGATTACCATTCGATTTCAAATAGAATTGCATAATATAATAAAAATAACAAAACAATTAATGATTTTTTTATTATAATTTTTCAGAAAAATGCGGTCTGACAGACGAAGGATCGTTAAGGGTAAACGGGAAAGGGAAAAAGATGAGAAAACCAAGGACGATATACAGCTCCCTCCAGTTACAGCAGTTGAACAGGCGATTCCAGAGAACGCAGTACTTGGCGCTTCCAGAGAGAGCTGAACTCGCAGCCAGCCTCGGATTAACGCAGACGCAGGTCGGTATTAACTTCAAAAATGATAACCAGAGTCAAATTAAACTGGACTCTAAAATTATCTTTGTCGTTCCTAATTTCGTTGGAATTATATACAACCACAGTATAAATTTCCCTATACTAGAGAAAATGTAGGATGGTCTTTTTGACGTTTGAAATGTCATGTCTCAAAGGGATGGGGTAAATCGTTTTTTTTTAACAAATCGAATCGTTTTCTTATAAATCGAAAAATTGTTTTTCTCTCAACTGACGTTTTAATTCCTAATTTTCATTATACTGACTTTCTAATGTATTGTATGATTTATCATCTTTAAATCCTACTTTAAATAGGCCAAGATCCACTATGAATTGATACTAATTACGAACATTTAATTTTAGGTATAAAAAAAATCGAAAATCCAATTATCGTATACCCCATCTCTAGCCAATGCAGAATAACGTAGTGACTTTTGACGAACGTCGCCAAATATTATTTGATTTTAACAAACTGGCATATTTTTGCTAATTTTCAACAAGATGTATTAATTTGTCATAATTGATAGTTTTATGTAATGTATTTACCTAAATAACTTGCTATTTATTAGAATCGAAGCTTATATTATCGAATCGTTTTCTTATAAATCGAAAAATTGTTTTTCTCTAAACTGACGTTTTAATTCCTAATTATCATTATACTGACTTACTAATGTATAACATTTACAAATTTACATCTTAAGAACTAATCTAGTTTATATATTATAACTATGAACTATACTTAAGAAATTGTACCACGGTCCCTGTGATAGTTCATAAATTTGCCCCAATACAACCTTGTAACGACTTTCAGTAATTTTAATTATTTTATCAACTTTAATATAAGCCTCGATTCTAATAAATAGCAAGTTATTTAGGTAAATGCATTACATAAAACTAACAGTAATTACAAATTAATACATCTTGTTACAAATTAACAAAAATGTGGCAGTTTGTTAAAATCAAATAATATTTGGTGACGTTTGTCAAAAGTCACTAACATACGTTAGTCTGCATTGGCTAGGGATGGGGTATGTGTTACGATAATTGGATTTTCGATTTTTTTACACCTAAAATTAAATGTTCGCAATTAGGATTAATTCATAGTGGATCTTGGCCTATTTATCATAAATATAGATACAAATCATACGATATATAAGAAAGTCAGTATAATGATAATTAGGAATTAAAACGTCAGTTTAGAGAAAAACAATTTTTCGATTTATAAAAAAACTATTCGATTTGTAAAAAAAAAACGATTTTACCCCATCCCTTTGAGACATGACGTTCCAAACGTCACAGGAAGTATCCTACATTTTCCCAAGTATAACTTCGTTATAATTTCGTACACGGCCTTTTATTTTAAATAATCATCAGTTTTTATGGTGTGCAGTGTAACTTCGTGAAATTATTAATAAATTGGGAAAAAATATTTTGTATTACACTGCATACATCCACATTTTCTTGCATTGCAGATGGATAAAGAATTATACTTTATTATACAGACATAACCTTTTTTTTTCTTTTCTTCATTATTACAGAATCGATATTTATCGAATATAATTATGAATAATTGTGAAGTAATTATTATTTGCACCCATTTTGCAAGATATGGGGTGTGTACCATTGCATCCACTTAAAGCTATCTTATTCGACGAAACTACGAGTATAATACTTGGACAGCTGCAATACTAGGATGTTGAGTGCATACCCAACAAAGAAATTAATAGGATAGTGAAAAAAAATATTCATAATTTTCTTTATTAATATATTTTTCTGGAATTATTTCATTCATCTTAAATATTTGTGTTATTACAATAATTTGCCGTATTATTTAGATTATAAAACGCACCTTTCTACCAAGAAAAGTCGACTTAAAATTGAGGTGAGTGCTATGGTTCGAAAGTAGATGATACGTGGTAACCGGTTCCTGCAGGGTTGAAATTCATTGGAAGGTGTAAACGAAGAGATAATTAATTGTAAAGTCTTCTAAATAACGTGGTATATGTAGCCGCTATAATCAGGTGTGTAAAAGACGAGAAAAAGGCAAATGTGAGACAGGGTGTGAGACAAGGCGGCTCTCTCTCTCTCCAGTGCTTTTTAATGGGTATATCCAATGAGCGATGGATGAAGTAAGAGAAGAAATTGACTATAGAAGAGGCGTCAGAATTCACGGCCAAAAATTGGATATGAGAAGATTGGCAGACGACATTGCCCTGATCGCTGATAGCGAAGAAGAACTAAAGGAGACCTTAGAATCTATGGAGAATGCCTTAAATACCAAGTTCAACATGGAAATAAACAAGGGCAAAACAAAAGTGATAACCGTAGGTAGAAACGAACACCAAATGAACATACTAATGTCAGGAGCTGCACTTAAGAACGGAAAAGAGTCTATCTTGGAGGCAAGATCACATGGGATGGCCGTACAAAAAGAGAGGTTGACAGTCGCATCCACCAAGCAAAACTCGTATTTAATTAGAAATCAAAGATTTTCGACTCCAACAACATGAACCTAAAGCTCCGCGAGAAATTGGTCAAAACATTTGTGTGGAGTATTTTGATGTATGGTTGCGAGTTCTCAGCAGGGTCGAAGAAACCAGGTGCCTGTCAAACACCATATCGGAAAGGCGTGCAAAATGGATGGGTCATATGCTGCGACATGAAAATCTCCTGCATAATATACTGGAGGGAATGATTGAGGGATTGATTGGCAGAGGGCCCCCTCGCTGAGAGTATCTGGAGCAAATATGCCACGATATGGACTGCACCTCCTATACAGAGTTCAAGAGGATCGCTGAAGACCGAGGGGAGTGGAGGAGGAAATGCAGGGATTTGCTGCTAACCAATCCCCAGGATTGAAACTGAAGAAGAAGTAGCGCATTGTATGGTTTTTGAAGGGAGTGACAACAGCAGTTCAGACAGTAATAGGGAAAGTGACATTAATGAGACGAGCTGGACTGAATGCTGCTGCTACAAGTTATGGTAATAAATTTTAAAAAAATAAGGGTTCGTTTCTAAAAATTGTCTCAATGTCACTCCGTTTGTTTAACCTTTCTCTTCCTGTGCTAAAAAATACACGCGTTCCGGTGCTGTGTATTCAATACACATGTAAAATGAGCGATTTAAAATCGAAAAAAAAATAAGAACATTCATAGCCAATCGTTTAAATGATTGAAATTTGAACTCAAAATTGATTATAATTGAAATTTATTTGCTGAAAACATGAAAAAAACATCGGCCGACGTTCACAAAACGGGTGATACGACCACCCCAAATGGCTGCCCAAAAGGTACTGAAGCGAGCGAACTGAGATTCTATTTCTTGCGTTCACATATACTGAATTAGACTGAGAGTGAGACGTGAATAGTGTCGCATCCTCATCCATAGCGGTTTTTTCGAATGAATATACCTACGTCACACACTGGCACACGTTTGATTGTATTGGTGAATTTATTCCCGATTTTCACAAAATATCTCTGATGTGGCTGATAAGTGCTAATTATTATTGATAAGTGCTAATTATTTTTTCATTCAATGCGTAAATGTATTACGGAGGAATACCTAAAATCTGAACCCAGTATTTATTATATTTATAGAGATATTAAAGTTTTTAGAAACAATGTGTACTACTTACACATCACAGGGAAGGAAGCGTTAAGATAAACTTTTAAACCAGAGTAGTACCTTTTTTTAGTACAATCGGGAATTGAACCCCGAAATGGAAGTCAAGCGTTATACCAGTTAATCCACAAAGATCGACAATAACAGCATTGATGCAGACATATAAATTCAATGCAAATTGTTTGATATACGATATCACTTTTATTTTCACTAATGCAAATTTGTCTATACAAAAATCTCGACACGCTAAATTAAAATCAAAATACTTTCGATTCATACGCGCATTTTTTAATCCGTACGCTAAAATTTATATTGTCGCTTGGTAATTTAAAAAAAATTAATTATACGCCATTAAAGCATTAATTTTATAGGCATCCATCAGCCGTTCGGGATCATCGTACCCATTAATTATTCACAAATACATAGCTATCTCTTTTGCTCTAATGAATTTTGAATACTCGCTCGAATTGAGAACGTTCACTTGAATCGGTAATGCGCCCGCGAAAGAGCCGAGGCACGGCTATAAAATAAACATCATTAATAGTTTTTTTTTGTTTGAGATAATTTTGTTTGATTTTTTACGGTTACCAAAGAATGTACGAAATGCAATTTGTAATTTCAAATCACTACCGGTTTTGCGTTATTGAAATTTGGTTTTTACTTTTCAAATTGGAAATTTATGAAAAAAATGTGCATATTTTTTTTATTATTGTTGTTACATTTTAACGAAGTTTTTAATTTATTTTCTAAACTTTTTGATACTTTTTAATCAATATATGTTATTGAAAACAAAAAAAAACTATTTTTAATTAAAATAAATTATTTTTTCTGTCATAATGTTTTAGTGTAAAATATACATTTTTACTATTGTTTTTATCAAAATAATTTAAAAAAATTGAATTGTTTTAGAATATTTTTTTTGTATTTGTTATTTTTTGCCTTTGTACGGATTAGGGAAACCTGTAAGTACGAGGGTCATCCACAAAGTAAGGTTACAACATTTATGTAGGATCGAAAAATGCTTGTATTTAATTGAAATTCACAGAATACGTCACAAATATATTAAACTATTTTTCAACGTAATCGCCGTCGAGATCGAGACATTTCTGTAGTCGGGGCACCAGCTTTTGTATGCCAGTGTCATAGACCTCCGCCGCCAGCTCTTTCAGCCACTTCTTCACATCTTCCTCGACCTCCTGATCGTTGAAAAAATGTTGGCGTGTAGTGACACACCCACGTCTCATCTCCCGTCAAGATAGAGTCCAGAAAAATTTCTCCCTCCTGTGCAAAACGATCCAAAAATACACGCGCTTTTGACGGTGCTCCGGTGTGAGCATTCTGGGCACCCATCTCGCACACAACTTCATGTAACCAAGTTTTTCCGACACAATACCAACAAGGACTCTTTGAAAAACGTCAGAAAATTCTTCTTAAAGGTCGTGAAGCGTCACACGGCGGTCATTTCGCACTTGTTCTTCAATTTTTTGCACAAATTCGTCAGAAATCACTGCCTTGCCTCGTCGTTGAGTATCAGTGTGGCCTTCTTTGAACAACCTAACCCACTTCGTGACATGTTGTTGACTCATCACATCACTACCATAAACTTCCACGAGCTTCCGATGGATATTCGCGGCGGTATTGTTCTGCAAAGTCAAAAACGGATGACCGCGCGGGTCTCACACGGATGAGAGTTGGCGGGAGCGCACAACGACCTCTACATCGGAAGAATTTACTGTTACTGAAGAAAATGGCCGACAAACACGCGGGACCAAACAAACTGACCGTTAGGATCCCCCCTACACGCCAAGTGCACCAACTTTGAAACAAAAATTTCACCCGGCCTCAGGAGCCCTTGTTATCTTAGTTTCTGGATGACCCTCGTACAAAGGATTTGAAAAAATAAATGGAGTTAAATAAATTGTTAGGTAGATAGATGAATAATGAAAGATTGTATCAAATTTAAAAATTATGCTATTTAGGTAGTATTTTTCCATAAAATGGAAGAGTTATTAGGGATATCGAACGGCGTGTAATGATAGATATTTAAGTCAATTGGGCACTAAAACATATTTACTCGAACCGGACAGCATCAAAATCTGCTAATATGATAGCCCGCAAAAGTATTTCAGTAACAACTTTAATTTATTTATTTAACACTTTTATTGCAAATACAATCTGGCCGACTAATTGCCAGGTGGCAATCTCTTCCAACCAACCAGACAAATGTAAATTATGCAAGTTACATGGTCGCATAAATTATTCAAATGACTATCCATCCCCACGAAATACATAAACACATACGTGAGCATATACCCACGAACCCCACAAAGACGGACAATCACCCGAACATTATTTTTCATATAAAGTGAAATATCATCAATCAAAAGAAAAGGAAGGGATGGTGGAGAGAAAAGGAAAAATCGGGAATGAAACACGTTATTTTACTGACTAAAAAATAAGAGTTTTTTCAGTCGCTTCTTAAAGCATGCCAAGGACGGAGCGAGTCTTATATTGGTTTGTAACTGATTCCAGAGTCTCACTGCATGGACAGTAAAGGACGACGTTAAAAAGGAGGAGCGGTGAACTGGAAAGGCCAATAAACAATCTCTGTTTGAGATTTAATGTATGGGAGTGAAACATAGACGTGAAGGAATGTTGTAGAAATGTATGCACTTCTACAGCATTTATTCGATTCTTTACTGTGTTACATATTCGTTGTATACAGTATAATCAGGTTGGTTTATTCCCATGTGCTAATCTCTTCCAACGAACCAAAAACATGACAAAGAGAATTTAAGTGAAAACCCTACAAGAGTATTTTTTTAATAAATTGGGTCCTAATGGGAATCGAATCTGCAACCCCCGGGCTGTAACATAGGTATCTTACCAACTAGGCCACGGAGGGAGTCATTATTTAGTCAAATTAATGATGTAGTAATGCGTGCACTTTGAAAAATACATGGGAATACAATGTATGACAGAATACATTAGAATGACGTTATTAGGGACACATAAAACTAATGAATGCACGTGGTAGAGGAAGACCAAGGAAAGTATGGTTGGATTAATTCAATTATATTTTGAAAGACGGAAACGTAGTCAGATAAGTTGTAGGAGTTGTGTGAGAAGGTGAATGAATGTAGAATAGCCTAAGGATTTGTTTCGAGATAGGAAAGTCTGGATATCTTCCATGCCTATCCTGACAGGGAAATTGCGTAATTGTATGAATGGAAAAGTGTATGAATTTAGAGGAAGTGTAAGATGTTTCTAGCGATTAGACAATATCGTTATCTGTCCTCTCTACCTACCCCGACAACTAAACAGCGTGATAGTATGTATTATTCGATTTGGTAATAAAACATGTATATTAGTAATCTTTTTGGGTTAAAGATAACTGAAGGAAGTTGTTAAACAAAGAACCAGTCTTTTTTTTTATATAAAACCGGTTATTCCTTTCATTTCCTATTTCTTTTCCGAATATATTTTTAAATTTAAACCTTAAATAACCTAATTTCAACATTTATTGGAGTGTCCTTAAGTTGGCTCTCTAGACGGCGCTATATAAAATGTCCTTTTATTATTATTATCGATTTAAAATATGAAAAAATCTTAAGTCTTGATTTGTCACAACGTCAAAGATGTGACTTTATGAATACTAGTATATGTTTTACTATACGAATTGTATCATAATAATGATACTAAATATCATAATAATGATACACCATAATAATGATACTAAATATCATAATAATGATAAACGTCAAAGATGTGACTTTATTAATACTGCTATATGTTTTACTATACGAATAGTATGACAATAATGATACGAATAATATCATAATAATGATAAACGTCAAAGATGTGACTTTATTAACACTTGCCTTACTGTGCTAAAAAAATCCGTCATCCACGGTGCTGGACGCTAAGCGTCCAGTGAAAAATGTATATTTTAAATCAAAATTATGCAAAATCTACTAGGTTATTTTTTTTAATTAGCTATAAAAATCATTTTATTATGTATTTAAACGTCGAATAATCAAACTAAATATAAGTCCTGGTCAATCGCTATCCATCACAGGGTGGCAAGTGTTAATACTAGTATATGTTTTACTATACGAATAGTATTCGTATCATAATAATGATACGAATAATATCATAATAATGATAAACGTCAAAGATGTGACTTTATGAATACTAGTATATGTTTTACTATACGAATAGTATCATAATAATGATACGAATAATATCATAATAATGATACTAAAAAAGAGAACAGTCTATCTTCAACGGCGATCTAACTCGGAACTAGTATTATTGACAGATTAAAAATATTTCAATATAGATATACAAAAGTCAAGTGTAAAGATAGGAAGGTGGTGGGTGCGCCCATTATATTAGGTACTTCCCCGTATCTGCGGTGTACTTCCCCGCATCTTCAGAAAACATTTTTGGTAAGAAAACCTCAGAAATATATGAAGGGAAAACGAAAATAAATAAACCTTTGTAGATTTTTCCATACTTTATAGTAAGACATGCGGCTTTAGGTGTAGTGTAGTGTTCATATATAATCATACATTTTTATTACACCTAATAACATTCCTGCCTACTAAAACCAAAGTTTTACTCGTACAATCTCTGCTCTTTCCGATTCTGGACTATGCGGACGTATGTTCCTTGGATGTTACAGAGGAACAGCTGGACAAATTACAGCGTCTTCAAAATGTGTGTCTAAGATTCATTTTCAACCTACGTAAGTACGATCATATAACTTCATACCAGAAGGCATTGAACTGATTGAATGTTAGAAATATACGCTAAATTCACATACGGTCTCTATTGTATATTATCGTTAACTGTCCCGCCGCCTCTCTTATATCGCCGAAAGTTTTCAGCGGCTTTCCAATCATGGATTAGCGCTACGCTCAAACAGAGGTTATTTATTGGCCTTTCCAGTTCACCGCTCCTCTTTTTTTACGTCGTCCTTTACTGTCCATGAAGTGAGACTCTAGAATCAGTTATAAACCAATATAAGACTTGCTCCATCCTTGGCACGCTTTAAGAAGCGACAGAAAAAACTCTTTATTTTTAGTCAGTAAAATAACGTGTTTCATTCCTGATTTTTCTTTACCTTTCCTCTCCACCATCCTTTCCTTTCCTTTTGATTGATGATATCTCACTTTATATGAAAAAGAATGTTCAGGCGATTGCCCGTCTTTGTGGGGTTCGCGGGCTCATGTATGTGTTTATGGATTTCGTTAGGATGGATAGGCATTTGAATGATTTATGCGACCATGTAACTTGCTTAATTTACTTTTGTCTGGTTGGTTGGAAGAAATTGCCACCTGGCAATGAGCCAGTTAGATTGTATTTGCAATATAAGTGTTAAATAAATATATAAATAATAAGGGTGGTTTTCAAGTGCTTTCTAAAATTGCTTTTGCTACCCATATATCTGACATTAAGAGGCAGACTATTCCATGGTTCCCCACCCTCTTGGGCTATATGATAATATTATAATATCCCGCCCTATAACAGTCAATTGATCAGATAACGAAGAAATCAACATCAAAGTTGTGCTCCTTTCCGAAAGAACATTTTCCAGACATAGATTGGAAAAGGTGTCAAAAAAGGCAGTAATAAAAAAAAACATTCTAAAACAAAAACATAAGCAAAAAGACAAAAAATATTAAAACCAAAATGATACAAAAATATCCAATGATACAAAATAATAGAAAGGACACTTAAACATTACAAATAGTGCCAAAAAACAAAAACGACTAAAACAAAACTTAAACAAAAATATCCAATGGTACAAAATAATATGAGTAGGAAGGAGATTTAAACAAAAAATGTGTTAAACAGACAAACAATTTTAAGAAAAATTAAACAAAAACATCCAATGATACAAAATAATAAAAAGGTAACTTAAGGGGGGAAAATGGTAACAAAAAAACAAAATCAATTGAAAGAAAACTTTAACAAAAATATCCAATGACACAAAATAATAGGAAGGACATTTTAACAAAAATATCCAATGACACAAAATAATATGAAGGATACTAAAACAAAAAAAATATCCAATGACAAAATAATGACACTTGAATAAAAAAGTGTAGTTAAAAAGACAAACAAAAGAAAACAAACAAAAATACGAAATTATAATATATAAAACGATAAAAAGGACACTTGATGCCAAAGAGACAAACATTTTAAAAAACTTGAACAAAAACACAAAATTACTATATGTACAATAAAACAGTAGAAAGAATACTTAAACAAAAAAAATGGTGCCAAAAAGTCATAAACAATAAGAAAACTGAAACAAAAATAAACCAAACAATAGAAATAACTCGAAAACAAAAAAAAGTGCCAAAAAGACAACAACAAAAGAATGACATTGAAACAAAATTAGTGCCAAAAGGATAAACAACACTTATACTGCCATTGTTTGGTAACAGGCTATTGCAAAAAAAACATGAAATAAAAGGAATAGACAACTGTAACATAAAAACAGAATTAACGGTCAATATCTCGATGGGGACATATTTTTTTGAACCAAGATTCACACACAACTACCTCAGCTCAGGTCGTTAATTACCCTCCTTGAGTGTTTTAGAATCATTAATCAAACCACTGAGAGCTCTCTCGTCTGCGTTGCCGCCGCCGTCAGATCACTTCGATTTGTTTCACTTGTCAGAGCTTCCATTCTTTCTTTATGCCATTCCTTCTGGTTTTTTTTTAAATTATTCATTCTTTAAATAAAAAAAAAGTTAAAAAAGTGCATTATAAATCCTCAGGCGGATATGACATTCCATATAAAAAAATGAATGAAACGCAATTAATGGTTTGGCCTATCAATTGTACAGGTTGTTCCTAGTTTATATTGTAGTTATTTTGAATTATTTTCGTTATAGAAATAAAACAAATAAGTATACCAACGTTTTAGGAACATCATGTACATATATGACGAAGAACATTGCGAGATAGTATGGGCATGTGAGATGAAGAAATAAAGAAAGTTGGACGTTGATTCAATTTTTTAAAATTCTTGAACAAAATACACAATTTGCTTTGATTTCAAAAAACTTTTTATTGGTCATTGAAGTATAATGTATGACATTACACAAAAAACAATATCCGCCAAATGTCCACCTCTTGCAGCTCCACAGATGACCACTCTTTTGTCAAAAAATTCGATGACATTTTGACATAATTGCGCTTCTAAATCAACAATAACGCGAATAATTTCGTCCTTCAGCTCAGGAATTGATCGGGGGTCATTTTTATAGACCTGGCTTTTCATGTAACCTCAGAGAAAATAGTCTAACGGCGTCAGATCACATGATCTTGGTGGCCAATTAACATCACCGTTTGCGGAGATTACAATATATAAAATAATTCAACAATTTGAACGCGTTGTTGTGTTGTATACGACTCCATTTTTATAAATGTCATACATCACACTTCTCAAATGTTACAAGACTTAGGCAAGTTCGCGACGCCATCTGTGTATTATCTAAGAATAAAAAAAACCCGCTCAATTTGAAAGACCTGAGAAGAATATATAGGATAAGTATATGTGATAGAATGATGATTGAAATTATAAGGAATGAATGTGAACTTAAGGCTAATGTGTTGAGTAAGATGAAGAGCACGCTGAGATGGTTAAGGCATGTAGAACGAATGGATGAAGAAATACTTACAAAACAAATACACAGTGCCAATGTGAGTGAAAGGTGTGTAAGAAAAAGACCAAGGAAAGTATGGTTCAATCATGTGAATGATATTTTGAAAGAAAAAACGAACAAAAAAGAAAAACTGTGTAACAAGGTGTATGAATATAGAAGAGGCGTAGGATGAGTGTCGAGATAGGAAAATATGACTTCTCGAGATGCGAGATGGCGTGATTGTACATATGATATATATCACACAACCACGCCCATTACATGGTCAGGCAGTTACAGTTAAAATTTGATATCCTCAGAAGTACTCGTATATCAACTATAGCCGATGGAAGACGTATTGTTTCGTTACATTCTGAAATGTTAAAAATCTAATATCGACCGATTATCAAGTTTCTTTCAAAAGAGGACGATATTAAGATGTCTACTAAATTTAGATTCATAAAATTTTATCTGTAGACAGCATCTAAATATATTGTTATCTCACAACAATATCTCCCAACTTACCAAAAATACTTTAAAGAGGTCTTAGGTAAAAACTAGACTGAAATCCTTTTAAAATCAATGGATACCAACAAGAATCGAACAAGCAATGTCTGGGCTGGAAGACAGACGTTTTTACTACTAGACTACGGAGGTCGCCAGATTAACATAATATAAAAATTATATAGAATTCTGAATCTAAAGGGACTGGTTAAGGAAAACTTTGACGTATTTTTAAAGAGCGCTATGTCTCGTTAGATTGCCTAACACTTCTCACACGACTACAGGTAAAATAATCTAAATATTGATCGAATCGAAGATGAAATAGGTTTGAGGTCATCTTCCGTCATCATTCAAGTTAATGCATTCATCTCAAATTGACTTCCTGACAAAAGAACTGCTTCTGTTGGCCATCAATCATCCACTGACAGTCCACTTCTGTGGCCTCACTTCCATCTCCAGTCTTCTGCAGCTTCTTGGACCTGCCCCGAGGCTCTGTATGGAACAAGGTGGCTCCATCACAATACGAGTATACTTGGAGATGACTTCAACGTGACTTTTAATGTCGAAATGTTTCTTTGATTAGGTTGTTAAATATTGCTACAAAAAATCATTTGTGTATTGAATATTACTTATTTGTTTCTCACTTTCATGCAAATACACATTAGAATTTATTTTTTGACATCTCCTTGACGAGATAGGTAGAGGGAACAGTGCATCAGAATATCCTGTCTCGACAATTTCCGAGACATCCAACGTTTCTTTCCATTAAAATACCATACACGTGATTCAACTGCACTTTCCTTTACCTTCCACTATCATGCCTTTCACTCACATTTCCTCTACATATTTATTTTGTTAGTATTTCTTCATTAATTCGTTCCAAATGCCCAAACCGTCTCAGCGTATTTATAGCGCCGTTTAAAGAGCAAACTCTCCTCTAGGGCACCCTAACACGGGACGCGAACCCACTACGAATATTATTGCCAGATTAAACATCAATTTTATCTGTGCATTCAGTGTCACTGTTTGTCAGGTTGATGAGAATGTGCAACGGGGTTTTGTATAATCAAAAATCGGAAAGAAGTATCGATTTATTTTATCATGCTATAGGTATGCCCTCAGTGAGATACAGGCAAAATCCTAGTTTACTGGGGACACGACATACGAAAGGCAACAAACCCAGATCCATTAAAATTGTATATCAAAATTAAATAACCTGTTGTTTTTTCGCTAATTGTGTATATTTGTTGTCATGTGTAAAATAAATTAAAAAAAATTGGTTTCATGTCTTCTTCCCGTCTTCTATCAATCTCTCTCTTCTTCTTGTCTTCTTCCCGTCTTCTTCGACTCTCCACAACTTTTCCTTAGTGCACGCATCTCCATGTTGCTCTTATTCGTCTTCTCCCAAGTCCAAGTTTCCCTTCCATAAATCAAGGTGGGCGCCAACACGCTTTTATGTGCTATCATATTTGTTACTGTTGATATACCGTGGTTATTGCATATAACATTTAGTGATCTGTATACCTTGTTCCCTGTAGCTTCCCTTCAATTCAATTTTAAATAAAAATCTTACAAGTTCATTGTCCTAATGTGTTCGTAGGAGTTCCTATCTATCAATCCATTAAACAGTAGTGGCTTACACCCGATGACATCTAATCTCGATCCCCGGTTCGTATCCCAGCGGGAGTCCATAACTAAGTAACATTGATGATCTCTCTCCTCTTTACGTCCGTATTGTCTATGGCACCTGTTGGTGGTAGACACAGAGTGCCGCCAATCCGTTCCGTGCCGATCCATAACTAATTTAATATAACATTTTTATTAAAGGTGATGTGAAAAAATATAATAAGAATATCTTTTTGTCTATGGTGTTCGGAAGTCTTTTGTGTGTATTTTTTTTATTTATTTTTATTATTCGAAATAGAAATTGATCGGATTTTGTCTATGGACGTTGGAATCTACTTGCTCGAGTGGTAAAAATATTGAATTCAAAATATTATATACATACTCGTAGATACCATCACGACATTTCCCTTTTAGGGTAGTAGCACACCTCCTACATCGACAACAACCAATTTCCCCTCTTTTAATCTATACAGCTCTTATTATCTATTATTTCTCTTATTTAAATAGTTTCCTTGGTTTTCTTCTACCACGTCTTCCAATCATATTTGCAATGTATATTTGCTATGTTAGACTTTATTAATTCATTCGTTCTACATGTCCAAACCATCTCAGAGTGTTCTTCTTTAACTTACTCAACACAACATCATTAAGTTCACATTAATATCTAATCATTTCGTTTCGTATTCTGTCATACATAGTCACACCATGTATTCTTCTCAAAGCACGCATTTCTACAGTATTTATTCAGCTTATTTTAGTCTTTTTCCACGTCTACGCATCGTTTCCATACATCCAAGTTGGTGCTAAAATACTGTTGTGGACTATTATTTATCTTAGCACATTTTGATTCTGTCTGATTCAAGTATATATGTTTTAGTGCCCCATTAACATGTTTCCTATCGTTACATGTCATTCGATATATTCGTAAGTGATGTTAATTGGCCACCAAGATCATGTGATCTGGACACCGTTGAACTATTTTCTCTGGGGTTACGTGAAAAGTCAGGTCTATAAGAATGACCCCCGATCAATTCCTGAGCTGAAGGAAGAAATTATTCGCGTTATTTGTGAGTTAGAACTGCAATTATGCCAAAATGTTATCGAAAATTTTGACAAAAGAGTGGACATCTTTGAATATGCAAGAGGGGGACATTTGGTTGATATTGTTTTTTGTGTTTAAATGTCATACATTATACTTCAATGACCAAGCAATAGCAATACGCAAATTATGCTACTCAAATTCGAGGCATGTAGAAGAGGCTAAGAATGTTTGTCGAGATAGTAAAGTTATGTGTCCTGTCTTCTCTGCTTACATCTCTTCTCTGTGTTATAGTATGTATGTATGTAAAGGGTCTTTCGAAATGAGCGTTTTTTTTAATTCTTGGATAAAACACAGATGTCGCGAACTTGCCTGGGTCTTGTGACATTTGAGAAGTATACAATACAACAACGCGTTTAAATTTTTGAATTATTTTATGTATTGTAATCTCTGGAAACGGTGATGTTAATTGGCCACCAAAATCATGTGATCTGACACCGTTGGACTATTTTCTCTGGGGTTACGTGAAAAGCCAGGTCTATAAGAATGACCCCCGATCAATTCTTGAGCGGAAGGACGAAATTATTCGCGTTATTGGTGAGTTAGAACTGCAATTATGCCAAAATGTCATCGAAAATTTTGACAAAAGAGTGGACATCTTTGAAGCTGCAAGAGGTGGACATTTGGTTGATATTGTTTATTGTGTTTAAATGTCATGCATTATACTTTGATGACCATTAAAAAGTTTTTTGAAATCAAAGCAAATTGTGTGTTTTATTCAAGAATTTATTAAAAAAAACCGCTCAATTTGAAAGACCCTTTGTATAATTTTCGACTTTATCACTACCTGTTAGCCAAATATAAAAATCAGAATAACTCAATACCACTTCGTTGGCGGATTATTATACCGTCGTATTTTTTTTTTTGTCGATAATTTTTTTCTTCTGCAATATTTCCCCCCTACCGACAACCGGCGCGAGTCGAGTACATACAGACGTACGTACCAACCTATAAATTACACACACACTTGCATTAATAATACATAAAAAGGCTACTGAAATTTTTTCGGAGTTGTTCTCCTTTACCTGATATTCTCAAACATTAATGGTTTTGATTTAAAAGGAAAAAAAAAATACGAAAGCAAAAAAACTGAATTATTTTACTAAATATCTCACTGTAAAGTGCATAGTACGCCGAGTTTGCTGTCAACTAATAATATGCAAGCATTTTTCGGTTGTCCTTTACGATACATATTTGATATACTAAAAGCCATATCTTTACCGCGTCCAATGAATGTTGCGTTTCTTCCCTCTTCGTGGAACTTTTCCATACACCATATAGATCTTCTTCTTCCTGGCACTGTCCCAACTCCCAATTTTCACGGTGTGTAACTATAGAAGCCTCGAAACAAGAAGGCAAGAATCCATTGCAATATTCCTAATAAAGGTTTTCGAAGGTTGCTTTAACTGTCCCACGATTCTAGAAGCACTAAGTTTATATGTACCCAATAAATATAGCCGTGCAAGGAATCACCCTCTATTCTACATACCAATTTACAGGACGAATATCATGGCTAAACACTCAGTCACGCGTGGTATAAAGATACTGAACCAACTGAGGTGACACTGTGGATATAGTCTCGGCACCGCCTAGCAGTATGAGAAGAGTCCTGGCTGATATTCTTCCTAACGAATTAGCTAACTCTGGTATAGAGATATTGAACCAACTGAATGACACTGTGGATATATTCTCGGTACCGTCTAGCAGTATGAGAAGAATCCTGGCTGATATTATTCCTAACGAATAAGCTAACGCTAGAAGCAGACCCTCTTGGTGTAACATGAGAAATCCGTGCAAGGTGGATAAAAAAAAAACTCATTTCCAAGGTAGGCTGTTGGGATCGGCTCTTCTCGTTCTCAGGCTGTATATCCTTCGGTTCTGGGTGTCGCTTTCATCTAGGCCATTTCTCTGCAGGATTTTAAAGCGTTGAGTCATCCAGTACCTCTTTGGTCTTCCTCTGGACGACTGTCGAGGAAGATCCACAGAGATTGCCTGATTTACAGTATGGTCTGGTGGTCTCCGTCTTATGTGCCCGTACCATCTCAGCTGTCGCTCTTCCCGCTTACTATTTATGTCAGTGATTCCCAGACTACCACGAATGCGTGACCTCTTAATTTTATCTTTCAGTGATCTCCTGCCGACCACCTAAGCATTAGCATTTTTGCTGTTTCAAGTTGCCTAGAGTAGGAGCTGTACACAGTCCAGCATTCTGAGCCATACATAATTGCGGGTCTAACGATAGTCTAGTATACCTTTCCTTTCAGTATACCATATAGATCGATTGTTAAATTTTTGAAGCTTAATCAGTTGAAACTTTGAATTATTAATAATTGATATTTTTTTAAATTGGTTTTATCATATGTACTCCTACATGTATATAATTTGTAATCTTTTTTTTTATCAAAAACTGTTGATAAAAATAAATTACAATGTCTTTAAACCTCCACAACGTTAATGTCTTAACTATAAACAACATATTTTATTTACCTAGTTGGTTGGAAAACATTGCCGTCTTGTAATAAGCGCACCAGATTTGAAGTGTTAAATATACACCTTTTCATACGTCTATGATTTCTATTACTGTTTACATTTCTTTTTTTTTTTCAAAATATTCTCTTGATCCAATCATCTTTTCTTTGTCCTTCCTCTACCATGCCTTCCACTCACAATTCCGTCGATTTTCGATGACCTCGATGGCTAATTTAGTAAGTTAGTCTTTTTTCATTCATTCGTTCCACAAGCCCAAACCTTCTCAGAGCGCTCTTCTTTACTATTGTAATTTTACATATTCTTATTTTATGTTAGATTCCGTTGTACGCAGTACAACTTGTTCGGTTAATTACTTAAAATGTCTAAGCACATTTCATAACATCCCCTAGGTCGAAATACAACCCCACCAATAGAGGGCGAGTCCGGCCGTTTATTCATACGTATATTTATTTATTTACACGTTTTACTAGTTTGTCTTAGTTTTGAGAAGGATTGGTCAAAAATTCGAGTCTCACAGTTTATAAAATTCAGGTCGGTCTACTCGTACAAGCTCCAGGCCAGCGCCCCCTCACGGATAGCTTTATGAATATTCAAGTGTTGCCATTGGCCGGTAGCTCATGTC